>JABASF010000014.1:0-121135 GCA_019776145.1 Harlomillsia oculata | reverse complement strand
CGTAGAAACGCAGAAACATGTCTATACTGCATAGGATCCATGGTGTCCAGATCAAGTGATAAATAATTTCACGCAGCAATCTGAAAATAACCAACGTTGCATTACAATTACAATAGTTTTTAAGTAAAATATCTCAGAATAACTTCGTTGTGATCCCATACACACCGGGTCACAGTCACATATCACATTACGCTAGTTGAGACTCCTTATTCTTTAGGGTACCGTAAATACTAAAACGATCACAACGGTTGTCGTAGTTCATTTAAAACTACCCTAAACAATAAACGCACACGACAGGCAATTCCAATTCTAAAACTGCCGAATACACTAAAATTGAACGAATCCAACCGCCTGATCATCACTTCAACACAAAAACAATCATAAAAGAACGTCCTTTTATACATTTCCCTTATTACCTTTTCAGAAGTTACTAAAAATTACTACATTGACTTCAAAATTGAACAAATAAACTCATAAAAAAGTGTAACTGTGTAACATCAATTTCTGAAAATCTAAACAAAAGGATTATGAAAAATAAATCTCCACTACCATAAACCATAATGTCCTCATTGGAAAAACATTTTTAACACATAAAAGCCCTCGTTAATTATGACACACACATGAGCATAAACAATGCAAACTGCATCTTTAATTAAAAACATAAAAATAGTACTTACCAAAAAAGAAGACACTGATGATTCAAAGGCGCGCTTTGGGTAGTACGTTATTCAACTTATCCAAAACCCACTCAAATCCTTAGGTATTATCACATTTTCTAACCAAAACGACAAAAGACTACTTTGTAATTCAAACTATGTACATCTTTTTAAAAAATACAATTGAATAGTTTCAAGGAATTGATCAAAATGAAATTAATTTGGAAGCCTGATCAAAAACGAACACACAGGCAAACTCGTCGAGAGAAAGACTAGGAGCTCTTTATGCGTAGCGCCTGATTGCTCAAAGGAATAATGGAAAGGTTCCGCAAGATGATGTCAAAAGCATGCTGAACCATTGCACCAGTACTGTGGCATGCTAAAAATGTTATTAGTACGTCATTTAATAGTAAATAATGTTAAATGTTAATGAACTATAAAAATGACATGCTTAACATACCAAGAAGATACCAAGATGACGAAAATCACCATAGGAAAATGACGTTGTTATGGCTGCTGTTGTTTGGTGATGTTTGTTGATTTGATTGGGATTTTGGAGTTTTTGTTCGTGGCAGTCGAGTCCTGTGAGTGCTCAAAGCAGGTTTGAAAGAGCGGAGAAAAAACCATTCGGCGCACACATTCACCCAATTTTTGGGCTTGTTGGTTCTTCCCAGGTTGTGGATTGAAGGGAAATACAACGTGAGAAGTGAGGGACGAAAATCCAAAGTCGAGAGTTCACTTCGGTTGAGGTTTTCCTGTCACGATTCTGCTCCTGTCGTTTCAGCTGGTGTGATCCTTCCCCTTGGACATTTGTCGTCAGGTAATATTTTGAAAACATTTGAATTCATTCATGTTGACATGTCAAAAGTAGTTCTAGGGGTTTTGAGGTCAATGTCTGTCACGTCTGTGGATGTCAGTCACCTTGACTGAAGTCTATTTGGACGTTATTAGGTGGTAAAACCTGTCACGTGACTTGTCCAGTGTGTGAAAACCCGTGAAAACCTAATTGTGACCAGGAATTTGACATTTTTTTGAATTTTTTTCAGGATCGAATAGACGGGAAAGATAAAAAATTTGTTTTGGAAGAAAAGTTGAGTGCAAAAAGTACAAAAATGAATGTTCCAATGATTTTTCGAAATGTCATCCGCTCAGCGGAGTTTTCCAAGTTGGCCATCCGGAACTTTCACGCGACTGGTATGTAGAAAATCAAAATTTTACATTTTTTGATGACTCTGGATCTATTTTTAAATTTTAGTTTAATCATTTTGTGTTTTTATTTTTTTGTAGCTCAAGTGGCACAAAAGCCTCAATGGCTCAATACTGGAGGACGACAGGTTGTCTTCGTGGATGCTGCTCGAACTCCATTTTTAGTTGCGGGTTCCGACTATTCTGATTTGATGCCTCATGATTTGGCTCGTTATGCGTTGCAGTAAGTTAACGAGACACATTAAATTGTCATGATAGTAGTTTTCTCAGAGATTTTTAAAACTTAAAAAAAACTTTCTCTTTGATTTAATTTCAGAGGATTGGTGGAGAAGACTGGTGTGCCAAAGAACAAAGTTGATCACATTATCATGGGCACTGTGATTCAGGAAGTACTCACGAGTAACATTGCACGTGAAGCTGCACTTGGAGCAGGATTCTCTGATAAGGTCCCCGCGTATACTGTCACAATGGCTTGCATTTCAGCTAACGCTGCCATCAGCACTTGTAGGTTGAAAGTTAATTGATATTGACTGTACTTACTCAGAATTTGGTTTCGTAGTATCAAGAATCATTATTGTTGGTTTGATGCTAAATAGGTATTGGCCTTATTGCATCTGGAGCTTGTGACATCTGCATCGCTGGTGGTGTAGAATTCATGAGTGATGTTCCAATTCGACACTCAAGAAAGATGAGAAATCTGTTGTTGCAGATGAATAAGGCTAAAAGTACCAAACAAACCCTCCAGCTGCTTTCCACTATTCGTCCTGATTATTTGGCGCCGCAGGTACTTAACCGGTTTGAAAAATTGTGTGTGCATACCAAAGATGTGTTGAATTAATTTAACTGAATATACTGTAGTTGCCCGGCATTGCTGAATTTTCCACTGGTGAAATTATGGGCCATTCTGCTGATCGACTCGCAGCAGCGTTTAACGTTACTCGGGAAGAGTCTGATGCCTTTGCTTTGCGATCACATGCCAATGCGCAAAAGGTTGATTTATTTTACTTGAATATTACTACTTCTTAATAGTTTACATAATAATTTTACCTATATTGTTTTGCAGGCCACCGATGAGGGACTCTTGAAAGATGTTTATGGTTTGAAGGGTTAGTATTTAGTATCAACAAATTTAACATTTTTCAGTCGTACGACAAAATATTAAGTTGTATCGTTAAATTTAAATTTTTTCGTTTCGTGTTCCGTTAACTTGTTTATGCCATACAGTACGAAAATCCAAGTCAATGATCACAAAAGATAATGGTATTCGTGTTTCGACTTTGGAAAAGTTGGCGACGTTGAAACCAGCATTTGTAAAACCCCATGGAACCGTCACCGCTGCTAATTCAAGCTTTTTGGTAAGTTATTTATCATTGTTTTATTAACAAAGTACTGATGCAGATCATAATAACCTATTTCTTAATTCTATTCGTATCCTATAATATTCTTCGTTTTTCTGAATAGACGGACGGTGCTTCTGCTTGTTTGATTACTACTGAAGAAAAGGCGAAGGAGATGGGCTGGACCCCAAAGGCGATTTTAAGAGATTGTGTGTTTGTTTCACAAGATCCTGTGGATGAGCTTCTCTTAGGGTACTTGCTTTTATTAACAATGCATTCATGTTTAATTTGGTAAAAGGGCTTATATAATGAACATGTGTACTGTTTCCCACAGACCCGCTTACGTTCTTCCCAAGTTGCTGCAGCGTACTGGTTTAACTGCAAATGACATTGGAGTCTTTGAAATCCATGAAGCCTTTGCAGTACGTCACTAACTGATTATTGTCATTATGATACATAAATGTGTGCAGAATTCTAATAAAATATTTTGGGTACTAAAGGGTCAGGTAATTGCTAACTTGAAGGCGTTGGACAGTGAGTATTTCTGCACTAAAAAGTTGGGGTTGACTACGAAACTTGGAATGCTTCCAATGGAAAAAATCAACAACTGGGGAGGATCTTTATCAATTGGACACCCTTTCGGTGCTACTGGTATGTCAAATTAACATGTTCACCTTACCGTTTATTGTTTATACCATTATATCATCATCGTTGATTTTCATCAATGTTAGGATATTCAAAAATGAATATTAGCACAAAATATTAGTAGATATCAGGGTGGTTGTATTGCAATTACTTAACTCTTATGCTCTTTTGCAGGTGTCCGTCTCGCTGCTCATTCGGCTTATCGTCTTATTCACGAGGATAAACAGTTCGCTGCCGTTGCTGCATGTGCTGCTGGAGGACTGGTAAGAACTTTCATGTGTCATGATGTCATGAATTAGTAGTCACTAGGATACAATACTTTTTAATGCATCGGTAGACTCATGAAATTTATTTCGCTCGAGTCCTGTTTCGTGGAAGTTTTTCATTAAAACACTTCCTTAAATTACATCCGATGCTAAATTAAATGAGGTATATCAGGATTTGTGACTTTCAAGCTTTGTTCTACAAATAGTACTACCTCAAACAGAAATGATCTTGATTGATTTTAAGTTTACCAATTATGATTGTTCAATGAAACGTACATGTAATACTGTTTATGAATTGTGGTTTTTCAGGGAGCTGGAATGATCATTGAGCGACATCCTGCTGGGAAATTCTAAGAGGATTCTTCATTAAATTATATTACTGTTCACATTTTCAGTACACATTACATGTCGGACGACTACTCATGTTTAAACTATATTTTAACCAACAACCAACCCTGTCTAAATTGATAATCATTCACCGCATGTAAAGAAATAAATGATTCTTATACACATACACGAAAATTGGAAACTTTATTTATAGACTACAGACTGTCAATAAAAACATATCCTGAATCCACCTACAGAAACCTAAACAAGCAAACGACGATTACCTCAACAAACTTCAAACATAGTTAACGCAATTATTGAAATTCATACGCTAACTATATAACATTAATTTACCTAAATTAACAGTTTAGTGAATTTAGTTTTTATAAATGAAAAAACAATGGTGTGATCCAAAAGTACAAATTTAACTGTATAGCGCCTAAAACTAAAAAAGCACACATCTTTAAGAATAATTTATGATGACAAAACGGTATATTATAGTTACAATTGAGTGATAGATACTCCATTCAACTCGTTTCGACCAGGACGAAGGGTTTGAGAAAAATGTTCCAGGGATTTCATTTCCAAGTAACTTGGCGGGGTTGTGATCTTCCTTCCTTGTATTGTAATTGAGGCGGGTTATTACCATAATATGTTGCTTATGTTACGGTCGGTCGGTTACTAGTAAATAGTAACCTGACGGGTCGTGACCCTTTCTTCCAAGTTATCCGTTTACAAATTTACATTTTTCTCAAGTCAATGTCGTCGACATTTGCATGCACGACGGCAGGAGTCGAATAGCATTATCATCCACAAACTAACTCGACAGAGACAATCACGCTAAGTATAAAGTTCCTGCCAAAACGCTACTTTAGATTGGTGGGGACGTCATATTTACAATCGCAACGGTAAACATTGCGACCCGTAGAAAACTGTTATGCTCTAAAGGGAAATGCTTCTGTATTACAAAAGTCAAGTGTCCTAAATATTGTACAAACGGTACTGTGGTATACCGTATACCCATACGGAGGAGTTCAATTCAAGTACGCTTAACTGGAATAAAGAAAACAAATAGAAGTTTATATTTATAATAGTTCTCGTAGGAAAAGACAAACCTTAGGAAAATCAGTTGCACTTCAATTATATTACCTTCTGTTAGGCCCTTCACTTTGAGTCGTTCTGCAGTTTTCAAGAACGCCGGCAAATTATCTTGAGGAACGTTTACTTCCCCTGCGTACATGAATTCCAAGATGGACTGGAGATGATTGTAGGGTACATCCTTCAAAATGATAATTGGATGTTTTGACGGGTTGTTCTATACATTAAAGAAATTTTCACTAAACTTATTATTAACGTATGAGTTCTTAGCCCTATGAAACAATGAAACCTTCAACCAATCAAAATTTAAATGTCCTTTTGAAAAAGTAATACCTCCAGAAGAGATTTGAAGTATGGACTGCAAGCGGATAAAACCATCTTGTGAGCCTTACAAGTTTGCCCGTCACAAGCAAGTGTGACATCCGTGAAGCTCCGTTGATTCCGAAGATGTTTGAAACATGTTACTATGTTGGACTGGAAATCATTCCAGCGTAGGCAGAACTGCTGTTGTTCCGACATGGTCGATCTTAAATGCCACCTTTAAAAAAAAACAAAATAATCAAAATCCACAACATTTCACCTTCAAGCTATCAAAGTGACCCAACTATGTCAAATTTAAAAATCAATACAGCACTTTTTGTAATCAAAAACACTCACATGGTGAACGAAAATAACGAAAAAAAGTAGATCAAATCCAAGTACAAAGTGAAAGGGGGGAAAAGACTAACTATTATATGTACTCACTGAATAAAATTCACTATGCTATGGAATGAATGACCGACTGCGAGCAACTGACGAGAGAGAGTGGCAATTGTAAATCACGAATGACGATCGCAAAAAGAAACACAATGTATACGAATATACGACCAAGAGAAAATGGCCGCGAAGCCTTGTAGCATTGTTAAGTTTGAGACTACTGCCTCACTCTCAGTTGTTTGGGTACTTAATGTTAACTTAACCAATGCGAAAAAGCCTACTTACCCTCTCAGTCGTCCACGGCAAAATGGAAAGTGCACTACTACTCACAATAGTAGGATGATACCTGAAAACGAGAGAAGAGAGGTGAGAGAATGCAATGCCAATTGACGATGAAACTAACTACACATGACGAGACGATGCGATGGACGACGGCCCTTGTGCACAAATCGAGGACACGCCAACATAACATCCACCACGTACCACCAACCAACAACAAACAAGCCAACTGCAACAATGGGAAAATAAACCAAACCTCCAAGACTGAAAACAAAGGCTCTCCGTTGTTGTTGTGAGTTCAGTGATTTGGCGGCGGGTTCCTCCTCAACGAATTTGCGATCACAGACGACGAAAACCTCCGCTGTTCCAGATTCCAGAATGTACTCAAGTTCTGAAACGTTGTTTTTGCTCACAGATTAAAATACGGATTTGTGATTCCTTTCGGGGTATTTGTTATGTTCGTAGTTTAGTTGTTATATCCAACTCGGGTATTAATTATTTTGAAAAAATGACCCAGTGCAAAGAATAACTGCAAGGCAGTCACAAAAGACATGTAATGGAAAAGGAAGAGATTCTCTTGGTTGTCTTCTGGTTCCTGTTCTATCTTTGCTTGTGTTGTGAACCGACTTGGAATTATTAGAAGACAAGACGACACGAGCAGTAGGAGGTGACTCAAAAATTCTCTGTTAGGACTAACTTGGACGGAGGACGGAGTTTATACAAGGGAAAGGATGTAAAAAAAGCCATGTTAGAAAGTCGTGAGGCGCAGTGTGTTCATTCCAGAGTTCACAGGTGTCTTCCGACTTTGCAATTCACAGCAAAAGCCAACATCCAACATAAATCTCAGTGAAAACCAGTAAACCACTCTCAAAACGAGTATAAATGCATGGACATGGAATGCAAACAAAATAAAACCACCTACTTCCATTTCCCGTTTCTTTCATGTGATATCTTCCGTCCGATGTCTTCCTCTTCCTCCCAATTGACGATAACGACAACATCATGATTAGAATGCGAATACGATGATAAATGAAACTTTTATATTCATCCTTGATCCTTGATCACGACATTTTAATGTCATATCAGCATATGCGGCATCTTCATCAACAAACGCAAAACCGTCACCTACAATACAATAACTCGTACTCTACAAGATATTGCGTAATTACAACGTTATACAACAACTAAAAATCTGTTTATTTTCATAGTAGGCCAGCATAGTCGAGAAATGATTCAATAATGCATCATTATCACTTACAACAACCGTCATTTATGATTTGTTCTAATTAATAGACTTACGGTACTGAGTCATCAGCCTAATGTTCATCGCATTAAGTACTGATAACCTAAAACGGAACTATAACTATATACTCTTACAATTCATGAAATTCAATGTTTTTTCGTGAACAAATGTGACATATAAAATGAAATGAATGCAATTTGTGTAATGTGTATCATACTCACGAAAACATACTAAATAATGTTAATGTCGTCGTTAAAAATTAAAAGCTTGATATATAGTTTGCATTAATTTTCATTTTAAATATTTACTATAAAAACATGTTGAATGCATTGCATCACAAGGCGTGTGGGTGAAAAAGGCTTTTACAAGATAATTAACAGTTATTATAGTACGACAATGCAGAATAGAATACATGGCTTAGTTATTAAAATGAAGAGTTTGAATGAAATTAATGGAACAAAAAGAAAGACGGATTGGTGAATTAAATAAAATTCCAATGCTCAACCTGCTCAAGCCTCAAAATGATTCTTCGCTGCCGCGGCACCTGGGGGACGGTTGTTGTACGACGGAAATCCTAATCTCTTCAGGTCTGTTTCAGACATTCAGACTTGTGAAAGACAGACAGAAGTGCAATCTCCTTAACAGGAGCAAAGACACAGGCAGACGGCAGACTGACAGATTTTCTCTCATGTCTCATCTCATTTGAGAAGACAAACCATCTCCCAACGTGTAACACAAACTAGAGAGCAGTCAGTTGAGCCAGTGACGGGACGTGACGAGTCAAGTCAGTTCCTTCACTTACTCAATAATAAATTCTAAAAGAGTTTTACAGGTTTACTCAATTTAGTCTGTGAGGAGACTTGACCTGAACACGTTCAGTTCTCATCAATCAGTTTATTCTTATTTTCTCACAATCTGTTTCAAGGAGACGGTTATCAAAATAGTCTGAAATTAGTAAGAACACGTAAGTATATAGTATACTTATTGATATGAAAGTTAGTAATCCTGTGATTTTTACGGTTGTATTGTATGAATTTGTATCAGATTACTATATATCCGGGGCATTTCCATCTCGATTACATCATTCACATTCCGTTTCGTCAACTTTCCAGCTGTTGAGGGTTTAGTCGTTTTGTACAACTGGTTGGAACCTGATTGAATTATTCTTTTAAAAAAATCATTGGAGAAAGTGGTTCGAATTAATCAAGATTAAGAATAGCAAACATTACTCTGTGTAACCTGAAGTATTTTCTGTGCTAACTGTGCTAACCATTTGTAGCTATGTGAAAGTTTGCAATTTTTGCGTTCGGTGACATTCTCTATACGTATACGTAAGTAATATAATATACTACTATTCAAAGTATAAATCTGTGATAGTAATGTTTTTAATGTGCACTCAATTTTTTAAAAGAAGACCACTTTAAAACATTTTGATTTTCATTTTTTATAGGCTTGTTTTGAATTCTGGTGAATTTGAACTGGTGCAACTTGCAACTACCTGAAAAGAAGTTTATCCTTGATTATATGTGATTATAATCAAAAGAATAATGAGTTCGACACATCAAATGTCAAAGTTTGAGAAGGAGAAGCAGAAGTTAGTACAGGAGAAATCCCAGACTCTTCTGAATGAAATGTTAAGAGATGAAGACAATAAGTACTGCGTAGACTGTGATGCCAAAGGTATGATTATTTATTTCATTATCAACGCTAAAATAAATTGAAGGTGGTTGTGAAGAACAATATTTGGGTTTCTAGGTCCAAGATGGGCTTCATGGAATTTGGGCATATTTTTGTGCATTCGTTGTGCTGGAATTCATCGAAATCTGGGCGTGCACATATCAAAAGTCAGAAGTGTTAACTTGGACACATGGACTCCGGACCAGGTTGTGGTAAGTATAATTACGTATAAATGACTTGTTTGTACCTTGTACGTATGCATCATGTGACGTATATTGAGTTGATTGCAAGAGGTCAGCAATGTGTTTATGTTAGGCCAGGCATCCTGTGTTTGTATTAGTAACATAACAGCCAACGTCATAGGATGAATCTTAAAGTACTTTCATGTATCACTGTTAAGCATTAGAGCAACGACACAAGCGGAATGTGTTTCCAATGAATTTGTGTATAATATTTCATGGTATTGTGATATCTTCCTTTCCTGATACAAAGTTTTTGCTATACAGGCTATGCAACAGATGGGTAATAGCCGCGCCCGTGCTGTATACGAAGCTAATTTACCGGATAACTTTCGTCGACCTCAAACGGATGCAACGCTTGAGACTTTCATCCGAGCCAAGTATGAACACAAAAAATATATTGCTCACGAGTGGGTGAAACCTACTTTGCCCAAGGTCAATTGGGACTCGGAAATCGAAGAGAGCTTAAGAAAGAAGAAGGAAGTCAAGAAACAACAATTGCAAACTGAAATAGGGACTTTACCTGCTGTAGCAAAGCCTAAGCCAGCGATTTCCAGTTCGGGTCCGTCTGTGGTCAAAGCTAAACCTAAGGCTGCATCTCCTGGGAATATTGACCCCACTGCTTTGATTTCTGGAGATAAGGAGGATTTATCTAGCTCAGTTGCCAACGATTTAATTGGCTTATCATTGTCAGACCCGGCGTCCTCTAATACTTCCGGAAACTTATTGGATGACCCCTTTTTAAGTCCACAGAAGTCAGCGACCGGGATCAATAGTATCAGTAGTAACGCAGACGACCTGAATAGTATGTTTCTTAATGACGGAGGTTCCAGTTCCGGACTTAATCAGAAAATGACTAATCAGTCAATTTTGTCCTTGTATGGGTCATCGTCTGCGGCACCAGCTCCATTAGCTGGAGGTGGAACTGGAAATCCTTTTGCTACTCCTAATGCATTTGGCGTACAGCAGAACATTATGACTGGATCTACTAATCCTTTTCCACAAATGTCAACATTTAATCCAATGGCTAAAACTCAGCAACATTCCTTGGGCGGAAACTTTATGGCTTCACCGAATGCTATTGCGAATGGCGGGCATACATCTGGTCCATTTGATGTACCACTATTCGTGAGGACATACATATATTACTACATATTATAAATACATATAAATAAATTTGTTTTGACATCTTCAATGTTCTAATTAATGATTATTGTACCTTTTCATCAGGCTCAACAACAACGTTTTCCAATTCCGCGGCCACCATTTACATCCCCTTCGATCCCGGATACCGCTAACATCCACAGTATACTTGGTGAAGGATTTCTCTCACACATGATTCCTCCTACCGAACCTCGAGCTCCAATTCCACGAGCTGGATCAGGATTAGGTGATTTTCCGCTCCCAGACTTTAATAATCTTGCCCATATTCCCTACCAACAAAACACAAATTTCAGCGGACGAGCCACGACACCGAACAATGCGAATAATGTCAGTCAGTCAGTCTCGAACGGGACTGCGATACCACCGGTTTCAACAGACTTTTGGAAATGAACTAACGTTTACTAGTAAACTAGGAATCATTAAGAAAGTTAAGATTGTAAGAGAGGATATATAACCCCTGAAATTGAAATTTACTAAAATTCATTGTAATAAATAGAAAGAATTTAAAAATTCTGAATATTAAAAATGTTTCTTTGTAAATTTATTATGTAATATTTAATATTATCAAATTATCATTAATATTACAAATTAAGATTCCGGTTAGTATCATCGGTGTTTACACTATTACTTCGTTGCCTTTACTTGTAACGGATCGTACAGTGTTACCAACTCTAGATGTTGAATAAATTATCTAAATTATGTTTAACTTGAATTTATGAGACTGGCAGTTGTTCACAGCAATTGATTATAGTTTTGCGTCTTGTAACTGTAAAGTATTAGAATTGAAAAATAGCATTTTTTGAACAAGGAACAGCGTCAATGGAACGTAGTGTAGTGTAGATGCGATTGATTGTTTCTACTAACTATAAAGAATCTTCCTCCTTTAATGTCAATAATCACTTCATCTGCTTGTCACTCTGGAATCATACTCTGCATTCCTCTGCATCCAATATGCCGTCTGTCGTCACTCTTTACATTAATCATGTGAATGCTGTGTCGACTTCGGTACACAACCATTGCATAGATGAACGTTCATACAGTGTTTAATTTTTGAAGCTGCAGTCGTTACAATTCGAATTCGCATAGACTATCATGCTATCCAATTTCTGTTGATCTTATTGAATTCGAATTATACAGTGAGGCAGTTGGTCGAGTTGGTAAACCTACTTGGCAGTTCCGTAAGATCACTCAATGCAAGAAGCGGGGCACTTCACAGAAATTGTGGATGATTGACAGATTGACCGTTCAATAGACTTGGAAGTAGTAAGTGTGCTTCAATAATCCTATTCGGCTCGGCCCGGTGTGTACCGAATGTTTGCATTGCATGTTGCATCATTGCATGATGGTCAAGTGGTCAGTACGGAATAGGTATGATAACCTTCTTAGCCATGAAATGAATGGCGGTTCGGAAGTCCGGAATATAAGGATTACTGACTACTGACTCGTAATTCGTAAATGGATTCCATCATTCCATGGAAGAACCTTGCATGTCTAGCAACCTAACAACCTTCTAGATTTAATTTTAGTGAGAACGAAAAGTTCCACTGATGTAACGACATCTTTCTGAGGAAGTCAAGTGATGTAAGTAAAATAAAATAACGTAATGCAATAAATTTCGGTATACATTCTACTGTTACACATTCTAGAACGTCCTCCAACAGTTTGTTATGTAATGCAATCAAAAGTCATTACAACCTATTTCTATGAATTCATTTCCCTTCAATTTCAAAAGTGCAGACTTCGGTACAAGAACAAACATAACATACAATTACCCATGGAAGTTAAAGTTGCTAAATGTGAAATTGTAAAGTTTTTACAGACTTCCAAGCTCGTATGATGCGATGCTGACTGGGCTGATGCGCTTAAATGTTGTGTGTGCATATTAGTTTTTGCCATGTATTTTTCGTGCAATTTATATACAAGTCTATAAAACAATAAACAAATGTCCGTATAGTATGGTCTAAGGATGTAAGCTAAGCCGTAAATGCAATAAAAATACATATTTTACGTCATACTCATAGTCGTATCATGTACCAGTACCATTAGGTGCATTTTTAATGCACCTGAAATAAGCAGTGGTAAATTCGTAATAGGAACCTTATAAAATGGAAGTTTCTACTTATAATATTGGACGATGAAATTTAAATTTCAAGACGGACATATAACTTTGCCGTTGGATAACGTGTCGCAGATCCCGATCGTTGCGACCACTTTCATGTCAACTCAGCAGTCTTACGTTACCCCCAAAAAAGTTCTACACCGTGTAAGCGACTCATGTAGCATCGTCAAATGTTTGCATTGTATTGATGAAAAATTGATATTTTAGTGCTTGATTTAACGCTTCAATGTTTTACGACTACTGCCGCAGTGATGAGCATACGTCATTAAAGTTATTTTATGACATTTGCTAAATTTAATGTAAGAATGTAAACCCCTGTGTAGTACAGAGTATATTTGTACATGACTCGGTTCGCCGTTTCGCACAAATGACGTGGCTACTAAATAAAACAATGCTTAAAAGTTCTTCGACTGTACAAATGTCAATACGGCATTTAGTATTGTTTAGAAATACAACTGAACCCAAGAAAGTTGTAAATGTAAAGCATCAGAAATCATTGAAATAATCTCAGGTGCCGCTGGAGGAATATCGTCGTCTTCGTCGTTCCTTGAAGAAAGTGCAGTAGTGGCATGTTATTGACGAGGCATGAATTGGAATACATTAAGTACACTTTTCCAACCCTCTCTCTCGTTTCTTATAGTGTTTTTTTTATTTAGTACGGGTTATATATAGGACTTACAAAAAGTCAGGTGCATGTAATGCGTTTAAGGTGTACAAATATTAATTTGGCATCCCAATTCCCAACCTGTTGTAGAGAATCAGATGTGTTTCTTCAATCGCAATTTGCAAGTACACGAAGAAAGTCCTGAGAATTTTCGTTCTGAGATTACTAAGAGATGTGAAATATATATAAGTGCACTTATACGTCAGTTTGCATTGTATGTGGATCATCGTGCTTCGACTTTTAAATATATAGCGGTGATTGATTGTGGTGACAGAGTTTCACAAGTCAGTTTGACGATTTCCCAAGTTTTATTGGCGTTCTGTCGGTATCGCACGCGGTCACCAACAATAACAATACAATGGGTGTCAAATCCGAGTTGAACTGTAGGTGAACAACGTACGTATATAATTAAAAAAATGTTGTACTGGCATCTTTAGAATCTGTTAAAAGAGTTAGATTGATTAAAAATGAAAGTCCACTTCTGCAATAAAACTTCAGCATCCTAGTCTGTATTATATTAGCTGAAGGTTCGCAATGACTGCAATTGAATATATACTACGGTACGAGCATTCCAGTTCCAGGTGCGGAAAAATTGTTGTATTTGTATAATCAATCAGTAATAGCAATAATTGAATGTTCTTTAATATAACTATTCCAATTCATGCAGAAGAATTCCCGTACGAACTTTCATAATGTGATATACGACGATGACGATGACGACGGCATGCCAAAAGGACGCCGTCGCCCGAACTCGTTTGATTAACATTCCATGCAGTCTCTGTTTGTGTTCTGGACAATTTGGGACTATGGGACCATGCAAAATATTTTCATAAATAAGGTGTTTTTCTATTATTTTTTCATTTTATTTTGTTTGATTCATTTTAAGTAGATGATGTATGTCACTGTGTGTGGTGTGCATGTGTAAGGTGTCTCTCTTTCACTATCCGCTAATCTTTCGCACATCATTCCCCATGAAAAACTCATGTTTTCCCAATAAGTGCATGGAATTTAGTCATGAAAGACGGTCGAGTTTTAAACAGAAAGCATTAATATAACGATAATGAACGTTTTCATAGAATAGTAGATTGTTAAATCATCAGTGTGATGAGTGATGAGTGCAGTGGATTGTGGACTATGGATCGTCTAATAGGTGAACGCTATAGCTAAAGCAAAAGCACACAAATAACGAAAACTAATTAAAATAATAGCAGAATTAAAGTCTTTGCATTGCTGTGTGCATTGTGTTACGTGTTAAAGAAACGGAAAAATGTTGTGTGGCGTGGTTGCTCATCGTAGCCTGTGTATCCAAGAAGTCCATAGGAATTGCTTATTGCAGTTCACTTTCCCAGCACGTTTAGTAAAAATGCTGTGAAACCAAGAACCAAGAAACGTTTTGTTTCTTGGTTCCTGGGTCATTTCCCCTCGTCCAATTCAAACACGTCGTATTAATTGTCTCTGATTGTTTTTTTATTCATTACCTGTCACTATACGTACTACTCGTGGTTTTTGTGTACAAGTGAAACCTACGTCATTATTTGTTTCTTTTTTCATCTATTTTCATTTTTTGGCGCTAAGAAATAAGCCGAGTGCACATGTGCACCTACGACTACGACCTACCGAAACTGTCACTAGTTTCATTACTGGTGCTTAGTTTGTTATTACTGTTTGTTGATTAGTTTGTTATTAGTTGATTAGTTTGTCATTACTGTTGATGAGTTTGTTTAGCATAAGACTGGTACTCATTAACGTTCCTAGTTTTTATCGTACTTGTTCTTCATTGATGAAAGTAATCAAAGAATCAATTTATCCGCTTGATTAATGAGATTGAATGTGTATTTAAATGTAGGTTTTGGTGTGAAGTTTTATTATCACAAACTAAAAAATGGTGTGCAAGAGGATATTATACGATGGTTTCATTGTTTCGTCAGGAACTTGTAGTAGCTGAGCTTTTAAAGAGCAGTGAGAAGTTATGAGTTTTCATTTATTACAACCCGAACGAAGATGAAGGTTTCCTATACTTTCACTATACAAACTGATTTGATACGTTTATCTTGAGTCTTCTCGAGGATTAACTGTTTCGCAATACTGGTGTGATTTCTATTATAAAGTTAAATACGNATTTATTACAACCCGAACGAAGATGGAGGTTTCCTATACTTTCACTATACAAACTGATTTGATACGTTTATCTTGAGTCTTCTCGAGGATTAACTGTTTCGCAATACTGGTGTGATTTCTATTATAAAGTTAAATACCTTTATTTTAATCAGCTTTAACAATAATTTAATTGTTTACGTTTTATTATAATTATTAAATGTAGTACAACTGTACAACCTACTACCAGCCTTATTTCAAATTGTATCGAGTATGAAAACGGGAGACGACAACGCTGCGAGCTCTACGGATANTTAACAATAATTTAGTTGTTTACGTTTTATTATAGTTATTAAATGTAGTACAACTGTACAACCTACTACCAGCCTTATTTCAAATTGTATCGAGTATGAAAACGGGAGACGACAACGCTGCGAGCTCTACGGATAAATCTTTACCCGTAATCTGTCAAAACATTGAGATTTTGTTCATTTCGATTTAATCTTTGGGTTATGTTTTAATGTCCAATTGTCCAACTATATTTCGTTTCACACTAGCTGACTATAGTACGTAAAAGTGTTAAGAGAGATTACGGATAAAATATTTTATAAAAGTTGTAGTTTAGAGTCTTTGGGTTTAGGTTTAGCGTTCCATGAACGGACTACTATTTTTACATTTGACTCGCAGGGGCAGAATGTAAGAAGTAAGAACCCTTTTTGGATAAGCATGAAATGTGTACTAGATAGTTAGTTTGACATTACTATGATTGATTTGAAACCAAGCTACTGTAATTATTTAACTATAATGAGAGCAGGAACTATAATATAGTAACCATTTTGAGAAATTCTTTGTAATATGTAATACCGGTTTGGTAAGTTGAGGATTGCATAGGTTATGCTGTTGGGTTGAATTTTTGTTTGTAATGTAAATAGATTAGGAACTTTATTTTCAGCTTTTCGTAAATGCTTAGCTACTTAGGTTAATCCAGGTTAACCAACAGGTAAAAGGGTGTTGATTAAAATTAAATAGGTTCTGTGTCAGTTGAACAAATGTAGAAACTTGTAGATTATGATCTTGGGATTAAAGGGTTAGGATGAGCTTCGTTTAGTGGTTAGCGTACATACGCGAAGATGCTCTTGATATGTTAGGAATTGGCAGAAGTCAATGGCCTATGGAATATGTTTCATCGCAACTATTCAAGTTCGTCGTGGCCATAGGTACCTGTTGTGTTTGCAGTGGTCGTTGCACGCTGCGAGATTCTTTCGTCGTTAGGAATGAACATCAAGTGTTGCATTGTAGACGGGTAGACTCGCGAGAGTAAAAGACGGGAGAAGTCTTGTCTTACTGTATGTAATATTTTGGAGTGACTGGACTGGAAGTTAAAGGGCTATAAATGTAGGGAAGTGGACTCTCTTCAGTATACAAAGTACGTATAGTACTGATGGTGTTGTGGTGTGTATACATGAGAACCCAAAGCGTGAGAAGAAGCTTTTTGCTTTAGAAAATGCAGTGCAGTGGTTTAGTACGATAGACTCAGGTGTGTTTGGTAAAAGCAAGGCATAAGTATGGATATATGCAGCAAAGTCCATGTTGGCCAGAGGAGTTCGCTATGTATGGAGATGATTAAAGGATGAAGTTGCCTGCAAAAAACTTGATCTGCAACACCAGCCTCAGGACGAATGAAGAAAGCCTGGGGGTGGCTCTTACAGAAATGAATTTTTCGGACATACAGGCGAACCTATGAGAAAGAACTTAGAACAATTGGATTCCTGAACGCAGTCGAGTGGACTGTGTTTGGAGAGCTTAAAATCTTCATGGAAAAAAGAGGGTGAAAGAAGCTGTGGAGGTTGCAGCGTCTTGAATAGATAGTTGTGTCTGTTTCTTCGAAACGACGGATGAGGTTCCATTGAGTCCGTTCTGAAGGTACTCTGGGGAACTGCCAACGTTCCAACCCCTAAACGATGCTCATGATCCCCTGTCATTGGCAAATTCTACCTGTGGACTCTCAACAGGTGTGTATCATTAGGATGTGGATGGCTGATTGTATGGGGTTCAGCTTTACCTCAGATTCCCTTCTCACTTGGTGTCGGTTGAAGGTTTAGGGAACATCATTACGCTCTTATTCCCAGGGTTTCTTTCCGGTTGGTTGTGGGCCTTTTCATGTCGACGTCGGAGAAACATGTCGACAATTCCCAACATCTTATAACAAATAAGCAAGTTGTGCTAACTGTATGGTTCTGAATGATAAATCCCGCATATTCCAAGTTCAAAATAAGTTTTAGTACATTTCATCCTTAAAGAATCTTGTGGATTGATAGTTAACGTATTTAGTTATCAACACACACTAATTAACAATGAGACGTTGATAGTATTCAGTGATTTCTTATGCATATCGGCAGCAGTTATCGTGAGCTGGAGTATACGTAGGACATTGACTGTCTAAAATCTACAATCATGAGTGAGACGTATCTTGGCGTTTTCTTCGTCGCCACGGCGGGTCAAAATGGTCAGAACCTGGGATCTGATGAAGAAGAAGTCGTTCTTTTGGTGCTATCAGTGCTTCAAACTACTACAAATGAGGTAAGCATGTTTAAAAAATATGTTATCTAATTAGCAAAAACAATACAATGAAAAATTTAGATAAAGATTAATGTCCAGATTTCCATTTCGTTCATGATTTCACTCAATGTTATCATACGACTACGACCATGACCGCTGACCAGTGATTCCTCGTTCTCAGAATAATAATACTTTTATAGACACACTTTACTGACTCGTTTGTTTCTTGTTTGCAATCAGGGCTATTCTTATGATTGCGCAATTTATTCGTAATTTTGCTGGATGCTACCGTTTAATGTTGTTCGTGCTGCTTACCTAATATGACTTTATACATTCATAGCACTGTAAACATTATTGTTTTCGCGTCTGTAAAGCGGAAGAAAGCGGAAACGGGATTGCTTTCTGATTTCATTACTGTTTCTTGTATCGTCTTTAAAGTGAATTTGCAATTTGTCACCTACGAAATCTACGTCTGAAGTTTGTTGTAGACAATCTAAATTTCAAAATTTGAGAAAGCATGTATTCCAAGGACAAAAAGATTTTTGTGAGTGAAATAAGTGGAAATGTATCAGTACACATGTCAAATTGTCTATGCGACTATGGTGTGACGACGTTAACTAGAGTATGCATGGAGGCACTATTAGGATTGCGATTGAAATTATGCGTCGCTAAAGCGACTTGGCGCTGTCGAAGTTAGTTGTGAGATTGCTACTCTTTGCTTGCTTTGGCACATTCAGATTCAGGTGAGGTATAGAAGAGGGTGCGGGCGGATTGTGCAGTCAGGTTTGCGTTTACAGGTAGGTAGACAGGTAAGAATTGTAAGCGACTGGTACATTGTGAGTGTTATGGACGGAGGAGGAACGAGTGAAGATGATTCCAGCCTACTAGCCCGTGTAGCATTCATCAGTGACGGACGTAGTTGCTTAATATTATTTCACATTACACTACGCTAGGATGCTTAGTTGCTCAACTAGCAGTCTGTGCATGTGGACACGGAGAAAAGAGTCAGAGTGAGTGACTTGTACACAAGCTCAAACTATGACGAGCTTGTATCTTCTAGTTGCATTCAGTTGGGAAGGTTGAGCACTCAGGTAGAACACCGTAGGACAGATAGCAAGCATGGGAATCATGGCTCGACTGGCACTGGGCACTATGTATTCCACAATTCCACACGCAGAATGGAATTGTTCCATGCTCCGTACGTATTATAATGCATATATACCCACATTCAATGAGAAAACCAGTTTGTAGTTCAAAAAAATATGTCCGTGGGGCATAATTTACCAAAGAGTTCTCTCTCACTGCTTTTCGTACGCTGCGCTCCTTTGGTTCACTGTTGTCAGGATGTGCCATTTATTTCTTCTGATGACCTTGTCGGAATCATTGACTGTGTAGTTCTTGAGACGACGACGACGACGGGATGAGCATGTTAATCACACGGTCATGCCGTACATTCGGTTATGGATGAGAATGGTTCACATTTTCTGGAGATTTAACAACAAATTCCCCGTTCGTATTTATGCACTCAAATCAATGTGTTAGCGGCAGGTGCACTTGTATATGCGTGCTCAACACTACTGGAGATGACTTTCATTCGGATGAATCACAATGCAACTGTCTTTCTTGGATTAGCACTATTGTTGTTATTGGTGTGTAGTAGCACATACAGTAGTCAATAGAACTCATCTTGTTTGCATAGTTCTCCAGATTAAACTTTGATGTGTGTCGTGGGACGGTGGGCACAAACAAAATGTCTCAAAAATTTGTTTTTAATGTGTTTTTTTAGGTGGTGATTTCAACTCCGTTTATTATTCAGCCTAGAACAGCGGATATTAACGAAAACCTCTTGTCCGAGGAGTGTAAAGTAGACCTTAGGTTAAATGAAAACCAAGTCAAAACCGCGAAGCAATTAGAGGCTGTGATTGACGAGGTAAAAGTTCATTGCTTTTATTTTCGACACTATTGACTATGACGTTGGATTGTTTCGAAGGCGCAGAGCAAAAAAATAACATGTAAATTGTACATTGATGAAATTTACAATTCTAGATTGACATGATTGTGCGCGCACATACCAACGGTGAGAATTTTACGTTTGTGGTGGACGGACAGCTCCCTTTACGTCAATGTTTGCATCCTGAAGCTTGTGCGAAAGATATCAACTTGCCGGATTATTATAATTCATTCTTTGATCTTCGAAAAGAATTCGCAGCTCGATACGACCATAAACCAGAAGATATTGCAGAGATGGTTTCTCGTAAGTATACCATTTTACATCTTCCTTTGTTAGTATTTCGTTTTACTGTATTATAAAACTTATGCGCCAAATGACGAACTTGTATACACGCATAAACCTTAATTCTGCATGAATCCTGCATCTCTGTGAGACACAAAGTTTCTTTGAATGTTTTTAAGCACCTATTTTGGTACATGGCCGCAGGATGATACTATACAATTATGTACAATAAAAACGCTACAGAAGCTGTGTAGCATTACACTTGAATTGTATGGCATTGCAATCTTAGTAGCAAAACTCGAGTGGGTACTTCATGGAATGGATGCTGTAAAGAATAGACTAATGCTGGTTGTTCGAACACGCGGTGCACCTAAGCGAATGTGCAGAAAAAAATGCCTTGTCCGACCCTGAACTTCTTGCCAAGGCACAATTCTCTTTATCCTATAGTAAAGAAAAGAGAGAATGAGATGAGAAAGAAACTTCTGAAAAGCCAGATTCATTCTATTGTAAATACATAATTTTGCATTTTTTATGTGCATTCGCAATAGTGATCATGCTTTCATATGGGCTTTTCTCAAAGTATTAGTATTATACTATAATTATGATAGAACACCGCAATCTTTGAAACTGTGCTAATACTTTATAGTCCATAAAACATAGCTGTTAAATCATTCAATTCAATAATTCAAGTACTATCTTTATTAGTTATTATATTTTGGACTAAAATATAGTTTTTCAACAGTATTGAAGAAATAGTAGTGTACTACTTCCCTTTCCTGAGCTTTCCGTAGGTATTACATGTACTTTTATACTTTAGATTTCGTTCAACGAATCTAGCAAAGACATGAAGGTGGTATGGTTTTTCGTACTTGTTGCTGTGAATACGCAGAACTCCTGGAGTCATATATATATAAAGCAGTTTGAAGACTACATTTTAATTGTGAGCAACCTCTTAGGGCATTAATAATAGAAAAGCAGCTCGTTAGCTCGTGTCGGTTCTAGATATTAATTCAATTCCGCACCTGTTTCTGTTGTAACACTTGCTCTGTTGTGGCTTTTTTTATTATTTTCTCGTTTGTTGTATTCTCAGTTGGGGCAAAATGAATGTAATAGTGACTGGAAGCCAAACGATGGGCTGTGGTACCTACGTTGTTTGCTACTTACTGTATGTGTGCTGCTGCTGACAATACATGCACCTAAACCATCGTTTATTATCAAAAGATCTTTAGATTTGTGTGCTTATTGAATCCCGGGAGTGCCTCACTTTTGTTCCGTTTCGCCCCTTCGTTTCCTTGCTTGCCTTCCCTATTTTCCTTTCCGTCGTTGAGTTTTTTACGATGCTTTTCCCTTTGACAAATCTGCAAAAACAAATGCATTAAAATAGTCGTATAGCCATTCATTTTCATTCATCGTGAACTGCCTGCCTCACTTTTGTTCCGTTTCGCCCCTTCGTTCCCTTGCTTGCCTTCCCTATTTTCCTTTCCGTCGTTGAGTTTTTTACGATGCTTTTCCCTTCCAAACATAAAATGTTTCCGTTGTCAGGTTTCCCAGCTCATATTACTATTAGGAAGCAGAAATGCATACAAAAGCTTCCTTTTGTTGCGCGAAATGTGCAATTTTGGGCACAAAATATGTGGCAGGCAGTTCACGATGAATGAAAATGAATGGCTATACGACTATTTTAATGCATTTGTTTTTGCAGATTTGTCCATTGAAATTCCTGACGAGAAAGTAAATAATTCGTTTGGAAAGATCAACGAGATGACATCAATAGTAAAGAAAATGATTCTTGACGGTATGTTTACGTTTGACTTCGATAGTCGACATTAAATATTTATTGTTCATTCTAACCGTAATAAAACTTAATTCTGTTTGTAACTAGGTCACGTATTTGAAAGACCCGAAGTAGTACTAATGAAATTAGAACCAGGAATATGGTAAGTTCATTGTTTGATTTATGAATTTTATTTACGGTCATCGAACTCGTGTAAATGTATAATCAATGCTTTAATTGTTTTGCTTTTATTAGCTCCAAGAATGAGGAAGTGGATGGTAATTGTGTTGTGAGAGCTCGAGGTCTTCCATGGCAGTCATCAGATCAAGACATCGCAAAATTTTTCCGCGGTCTTAATATTTCCAAGTACCATGATTTTTCTGAGTCATTGATTTAGTTTTACGTATCATTGAATGTGCATGTATTATTTATTATTTCAATGAATGTTTTGCAGAGGCGGGGTTGCTCTATGTCTAAGTCCTCAAGGTAGAAGAAATGGTGAAGCTCTAGTTAGATTCGAGAGTCAAGAACATCGTGATATGGCTTTAAAACGACATAAACATCACATTGCGACTCGTTACATTGAAGTGTATAAAGCATCTGGAGAGGATTTCATAAACGTTGCTGGAGGTAAATGCTTTTACTTTGTTCACATTCCAGTGGCACATTTACTATATTAGTCAGCGTAACGTAGGTTGTGTGAGCGTAAGAAGTAACCGATGAATCAGCTTTTGAGCAAAATCTTACATGACGGGGCTCGGCTGCAGAGTTCAGAGGATATCCAGGATACGACGCGGATGTTATAGATTGTATGAGTAAAGAAGTTAATGATGCCGATTTGGTAATTGTGGTGCATAGGACTGCACATTGCCCGTTCATACTGCATTATATAATTCATAGAAAAATTGTAAATCCGTATTGTATCGCAGTTAAATGGAACAGGGTCAGTTGATAAGGGTAGCTGAATTGATGAGCACGCATTAGGTCAAAGGGTATGTCTTTTTGGCTTTGACATGAGCAGTATCTGAAAGGATTCATTTAATACTTGCATGATGTATGGTGTGGTATATATAATGTTACATGCAGTCCTCTTATTATGAATGACACGCAGTCAAGTCGTAGTGATGTTTAAAATTAATATGCGATATCTATGTTTAAAGAATATTATCCTAGAAGGGTCGGAGGGAGTATCTCCAATCCAACACCGAAACTTTCATTGCATTGTCTTCAAATTTAAAGCATAGCTATAAATCCGATTTTGTTGTTGGGTATACAATTTTGTCATTGTACCTATGCTCACCGTTATCAGACGTTAAAAAAGTTCAAATAAGGGTTATCAACCGAACTCTAAGCAGGAGGTGATAACGTCAATGCCCAGAAGTGTGTTACTTTCTGATATTTCTCGGAAAGTGCTAAGTATAAAGTGAATGAGGTTTAGTACCATAGTGGCAGCATTCCAAAGCACTCACCTAAGATCTGAGCGCTTACGATTTTGAAGAACAATAACTTTGGCAATTAAACTGCTGCTCCAGTTTCATTTAACACTGTCATATACGAGCCATTGTATATAATATTCTTTTATACCGTCCAAAGGTTCAGTAAAGGGTGAAAAGTGAACTGAAGCTGCCTTGTCAGGGAAATAACTCGGAATAGTTTTACATATAGTAAGCAGCATGAAATCGACAATGTGCACGTCAGGTTGAGACGACATTGCAGTCGTTGCTTGAATGCGATAGAAGGTGCAAAGGGTTAAACGATGGTGCTACTCACCGTTGCGTAATCTGCAGCCGATTTTATTTTTCTTTGACTTTTAATTTTTAAGTTGCTCCTTGTAGCAAAGTTACATCTGCTGCAGTTATTAGTTATTATTGTGATTCAGTTCTAAGTATGAGGATATTCAAAGGTGTGTTGCATCCTGCGATAACATATTATATTTCTCACTCATCATTCTCGTACTAATGAAATTTATTTTTATCAACTCCAAACATATTTTTTTATTTTCTAGGAAGCAACAATGAGGCTCAGTCCTTTCTTTCAAAGGGTGGGCAAGTAATTGTGCGAATGAGAGGCCTTCCATATGACTGCACTGCGAAACAAGTGGTACTATTTTTTTGAATCCTATGAATCTCTAGAATTTTGTGACAACATATTGAATTGTGTACCGGCATTTGACACCCCATGATTTTGTTGTAGCTGGAGTTCTTTGACTCTGGCGAAAACCCATGTAAGGTTTTGGATGGGGAAGAGGGAGTATTGTTTGTGCGACGATCGGACGGCAGAGCAACAGGCGATGCATTTGTACTTTTCCAACAAGAAGACGATGCGTCTCGGGCATTGAGCAAGCATAGAGAAAGTATTGGGGCACGTTACATTGAACTCTTTCGAAGCACGACAGCAGAAGTGCAACAGGTACGGTGTATATTTGAATGATACGTGTAGATAGTACTAATGTGATAAACTGATGGGAGTTTTTTGTTACACGCCGTTTCTGGGTTTTAATCATTTCAGGTGTTAAATCGTTGCCTTGAACCCAAATCGTCGGAAATACCTTCTCAGTTACCTTTGGTGTCTCCTGTATCGTCAGTAGGCAGCAATGTGGGTCAAGTACCCCAAGTTACTGTGCCGATCTTGCCGCAACATATTATAACCTCCGGAACCCGCAAGGATTGTATTCGTCTTCGTGGATTGCCTTACGAAGCACAAGTTGAACATATTCTAGAGTTTTTGGGAGAGCATGCAAAGAATATCGTCTACCAAGGGGTTCACATGGTTTACAATGCCCAGGTAAATTATTATTTTTACATGGGAGTAATTTAATAGGATGCTCTTTGTTCTAGCTCTTTGTTCTATCACACTGTAATTGAATGTTCATTGTTCATTGATTGATCTAGGGTCAGCCATCCGGAGAAGCATTCATCCAAATGGATTCTGAGCAAAGCGCCTATCAAGCAGCCCAATCCAAGCACCATCGGTACATGATGTATTTCAAGAAACAACGTTATATTGAAGTTTTCCAATGCTCTGGGGACGACATGAATTTGGTGTTAACTGGGGGACTTCCAACTCCACAGAAAGCCTTGGTTTCACCCGGTATGTTATCTCCCAATAATGTATCTCGTATGTCGGTACCGGTTCATCCTTTATCTCCCATTCCACCGCAACTTAGACCAAATCCACTAGCTGCGGCTGCAATTGCTGCTTCTGTTCGACCGCCGGGTTTTAGTTCTGGTAGTTCTGGTGGTCTCTTGCCACTGTTGTCTCCTCTAGGGTCTCCTGTAGCTCCCGGTCATGCCCTGGGTCACGCGCAACCAGGAATTTTAGGTTCTCCTCCTGGTATTACTTCGGCAATCATAGGTACTTCTGCCGGTTTGTTGCAGCCGGCAGCTCCGATTCCAGGAAGTTTAGTGGGAATACCACACTTGACCCCTCCATTGCACTCTCCACATGATGAAGTCATTCTTCAAAGAGTTAACCTTATGAATCCATCGCTCATACAGATGCATTTTGGAGCACAGCATCAGCAGATGATGATTAATAGTATAGTTGCTCAAAGAGCGAACGCTCAGCATATTTTAAATGGGGGTGGTTTCCCAATTAGCCCCATTCCTGGTGGTAAAAGATCGTTCGAAGATGCGTTCCCTGGGATGGATTCCTCTCTTGTAGGAACAAAACGATTTTGGCAACCTCCTATGAATGGCTATCCAGCCTATGGCTACCCTCCCAAGAGTCCACCATCTTAAGTGTCATTAGTTCTATTCTTGTAACTTGATTGTTATATTTCAAACACCAAAGTTCGTATATTTTCAAATATTTATCTACAAAAGTGCAATGCTGTAAATGTTGTTAACGTTAAATTTGAAACATGTGTAATAACAAAAGTGTATTTAACGTAATCGTGAATATCTGTTCCGCTGCATATTGTAAGACAATCACTGCTGACAATCAGTGTCAACAGATATCTATCAGAAATTATCCATGACTGTCATTATCATTATTGAAACTTAGGTACTCCCAATGTTTGCCTTTCGCAAGCTTTATGCGATTGCGATAGTTTCGGTACGAAATCCTCTTGCAGTTGTACTAAACTTATTTTTTGCTTCTTCTGGTGAATTTGAAATAATCCACTGTATTTCTATGTGAAATTACAACAATCATTCTTCGAGGTCCTAGTTTCCCGTCATTATGAGTTTAGAGTTTGTTTTGTTTTAGTTAACGTTCAAAACTTTGTAAATTATGTATTATAGCTAAATTGGTCTTGTGGTTTAATGGTCATCTTGCTTTTTCGGATTCTCCTGCTTAATTGTCTCAGTTTTTCAAAAACGTTACTTCTTTATTATCTGTTGTTGGGTATATTTATTTTCATGTTTCTGTAATATATTATACGAAGATCAAAAAGTAATCTCTTTTGGATCCCTTAAAAATCTTTCATTTACTAAGGGTCTTTTCGAAAAAATTGATGCTAGCACAAATTTTTCGTGCATTTTACGTGATATTATGGGAAAGACAAAATCAGAAATACTCGTATGCTTATGAATCAAGATTACTCACAACTCATCATCGCAATTGTTCAAAGCATGAATTTTTCAATGCTATTATGCTATGATGCTATGCGTCATGCCATAATATGAGTAAGGTTGAATCCGAATTAAGTAGGACTGAATCGAAACCAAGCCGATTGCAATCCAAAGAGAAAAGAAAATTAGTGCCTTAAAGAAATATAACTTTCAGAAGTGCAAAATTTATTGTTTACATGTACAGTAATTATAATTCAGTATCAGTAGATTAGGTTTACTATTAGATTAGTTCATTGCTTAAAACTGACATAATATTAATACGTAAAGTATTTTTTGAACTTCAATTTGTATTTGTAAGCATTATGATAAATGCTAATATTTAATATTATATTTTCTGTGGAATGAAATTGAATGACCGATGCTCGAAAATTGTTAACATTGTCTTATTCGTATTAAGAGATAACAATTACTATTCTTACTTAATGTTCAAATAGTGTTTAGTGTGATCAAAATGTTAGAAAATGTACTAATATACCATTAAAACGCAATGCGACCCGAAGATGACAGTATGATGACAGTTGCTTTTGATGTTAGTGTAATAGGGGCGGCGGGTGTTACGGCTGCTGATGATTATGTGACTTAACTTTTCCTTCGTTGAAGATATTACGATATCGTAGTACAATTAGTACTCTTTATTTTGGGTATCTTCATTTCTGTCAAGATTTAACTGCGAAGGTTGCGGTGAAAGTAATACTTAATACTTAATATTAACTTTGTAGTATCAATGTATTAGGTTTCATGTGTTTTCATAGTGCAATGTGCAGTATAATAAGCAATAAGTAAACGTTAATGAATTCCACGCGAAAAGTTCTCATTTGGGTGGGGTTGGAATGGTGAGCTTATTGTCATTGAAATGTATGTGTCGCCTGATGTCTTTTATTTTTGGAAAAGGTTCCATTCTATCCTTGACGCGCATTGCATTGCAAATAGCCAACAAAAAGGAGCAACCACTTTCTCTCGTCGCTTTTCCTAATTTTTAGTTGAATTTGCTTTTGTGTGCCTGCTTTTTCAAAGTTAACATTAAGCTGCTTTTTGCAGGTGCCCTCAACCACTCATTCAGATTGATCTATTAAATTTTTGTGGATTATTTATGCTCATTTTTATCTCATTTTGCATGTTGATCCTTTTTTTTATAATTTTTTAAAAGTGATTCTATACTACCGTTTTTTTTAAATTTTGATGTGGAAATATATATTTTATACGAAACTATATTTATGGAAACTTGGTAAATATATAGACGAAGAGGACTGAGAGGTTTGGTTGCTCCTTTTCCATGTAATATATGTTGATTCATGTTGCAAACGGTGACTTAAGCAATTATTGGATCCTGGTATAGTGGTCTATTTTTTTAGATTCTAACTGGTTTTGACATTGTACGGTTCTGGGGCGTTTATGGGCACTGTTGCTGCGCTCGGTTCTCAGGAATGCCGGACAGCGACTTGACATGCCATTTTCATGCGTTCAGAAGTGGAATTGATTTATTTCATAAATCTATCTGTTCCGACGCAGATTAGCTATCATAGATATTTTCCTTAAACATTCGCTATAGTGTTTAATTGGTGGGGTTTTATCACGCACGCTTTTTTGGGTGAGTCAAATTTTCAATGTTTATCTTTACATGACATTCAGCTAAACGTTTTGGGTTTCCTTAGGTTTTTGCTGGTATGGGTGTTGGGGTTGTTGTTGCTGCTTTTCTGGTTGATTGACTTGTTTGTTTTAGAGTTAGACATTTTTAACTCTTAAGACTTGTTTTGGACGTCGCCCTACTGTTCTTTATTTCTTTTGATATACCATATTAATTAATATTATATTGTTATTTCCGAACTTAAATGACAAGTGTAAGAATGAAATCTAGTCAAGAACCTGAAGACTATTATACTATTATTGTTTGATCAAATACTGATCCTAAGGATTTTGTTTCAAATTAGTTTTGCAATTAATCCAAAGCGTTTGGCCCAAACTTTATTACTGTTCAATTCAAAAAAATAATTTAACTTTGAAAGGCGAATAACCTGGTGAATGGTGTGTAAACAGGAGGATCTTTGTTGGCCCCACCGTACGGACCTTATCCTTACACTCAAACTCCGCACATGATTTCTGCAGTAACTTCCATGGCTCCGAGGGCTGCCGGGGCTTCTCCCTACACTTATCCGCACATCTTCTACTGGCCGTATCCGTCACCGCCTGTTAGTCCAACGGCGTATTTCGGTGCTCCTGGCGTCCATACTCCAGTTCCTGTAGCGTCTACACCGCCAGCGCTCGTAAGTATCGTCGTTACCTTCACTCCCAAGTCTACATGTTGTCAGTTCTAATTTTCCTGATGTATGAAAGAAATGAGCTGTTATCATTGAAAGTATATATCAACTTTCACGGCGTTTTCTTTCACCTTTTTTCAGATTCCTCAAGATTGCTTGGGAAGTCTAGCTCTGAATGGGAACCCTGCCAAATCCTCGCTGACTGGTCATAATGGACATCACCATGTATCTCATTTAACCAATCCTAATCAAGAGTTGGTGCCTAGGATTTTCAATGCTGATGGCTTCCGTAGTGACGTGGTCTTTGATCGACCGTTAACTGACAAGCATCGACCACCTTTGATTCCAACAAAAAGTTACATGGAACTTGGCTTGTTCATGGCTTGAGCAATCACGCTTTTGCCCCAGTACTTACACTCTTTAGGCTTAGTATCAGTGATTCATTAACCTTTTCACTCAGTCCTATGCCATAGAAAAATCAAATCAATACGTTTTTGATGTCACTGCTTCCAAATTTGAAATGAACCGAAATGGAACGTTTCACAAGTTTATAATTAGACGACGTGAGAGAAGGTGTTTACTAGTAGTTTTATCAATTCATGATCCGTAGTGTTTGGATGAGTAGGAGGAGAGTGATATTGTCCATCAGGGATCTAAAGTTTTTATTCAGATCCAACGATATTGTAAAATACTTTCGTATGGTGCATTTTGTTTTACATCTTAAATGGAATCGCATTTATAGTAGAGTTTAGTATCGCACAACTGTTAGCTTCTCTCAGTGTTCCCTGTTCTGATTTTTCTGACATATTATTCTGTATTTATTACTTTTTGAAAACACTTGTGAAGACATGCGTAATGTAAGCTTTCTTTTGTCTAGTTTCTGAAGTGCATTTCGTTCGTTCCGTTAACTTTTATTGTACATACTGTAGGTACAACAGTAAGAAAGCCAGTCTCTCGATGAGACAAGCTGACTTGTAGCATTCCAAAGATATGAGAATTCGTAAAGACTAAGGTGTAATAACATTAGAGAAAAGACATTCTTGCTGGACATGCTAGGTTACGTTTGCATAATTCGTGTTGCAAGAAAGTCGTAATATCAAAGAGGCATTTGTGGTCATAGGTTTACTTGTAACGGCAGTCGTTAATTGTTCATGAGCAACTGTACAGTAAAATGCCAATTTCGACGTTAAGCCGAAGTTATAACCAGAAGATGCTGCCTTCAGTATGTAGATTTGTTTTATGAGAATCAAAGCTTTTAGTTTCGTTTGTACTTCTGCATATTTAAGATCTTCTCCACTTTATCTGTTTTCTGAACTGGACAATCTTTTTAGACTTCAGGTTTTTATTACGTTGTTTCTGTCGTAATTATCATTGTGAGTCAACTGTCAACTACTAGAGTATTCTTATTTTACAATTCATTGTAATATCATTTCAAGTCCGTTTTCCATATTAATGAATTTCTTCAAGGTTTTTCGGTGCTGACTGCTGAAGCGCTTGAAAATTGAATACGTAAAGCTAGTACAATCTATACGTAAAAGAAATCTATAAGATACAGTTGACAACTGTGCTTGAATTTTTTGTGTTCCGGAAAATTTTATTTTATTTCCGACAATTTTATTAATGCCCGAAACGGCTCAAAACTAACCAAAATGTATAGGTTGAAATGACTGTTATCTCAACCGAGTAAAATCAAAGGAATTCTAGTATTAGCATTATAGCCGTGTCCCTATACTATAAAACGAGATAAAAGTAATAATTGTCTGCTTGTTCATTCGTCACGGTTAGCATTATTAAATGTAAACGTCGGTACCAAGCAGAACCCATGCATGTACTCAATAACCACAGGATATTAATCCTTTAAGTACCCTGGAATAATCAACTCAAATGGAAGTAGATTTCATAAAGGAATTGCATACAATGAAGAGCTCAAGAAAGTTTATTAAGAACACTCTTCTAATACGTATTTCAAGTCTTCAGATAGTTCAGATCCGAAACTTTAGTAAATTTTATTGATTCGAGATTATAGAAATTCTCGACTTCATTCCATTCTTCTGTATTTTTAATCGAACGCAGCTCAGTTTCTATTGTAAATACCAAGGAATCAATTATTGTTTCTATCAAAGCTTTATGCATTATACTAATGTCGTTTTATATATTTTAAGCTCATTGTAAACATTGTACATTGTACTTTCTTAACTTAAAATGTATACTATACGACAATATCGTATCGTAGTTGTAGTTAGTACACTACGTTTACTTCTTCAAGCCTGTAGTTCTCAAGATAGGTTCGAGAGGAGGAGAGGATAAAACAAACGGTGCGAATGATATTTGAAGTGCTATTGATCATAACTGTGAGCAACAATTTCTTATTGAAACTTTGTGGTAGCAATACTGTTAAAATTATTAAGATATCTGTACGATGATTAGGATTACTATAAATACTTATGCATTTCTCAATTCAACTGAAGTTGGTTTGTTAAAGGAAAAGACGTCATTATAAGACAACGCTGTTTAGCATGACTAAGATAACTATCCTATATATCAGGATATTCATATCTCAACAAAAGAAAACTCGAAAACTAACCAAAAGCGACTGAGTAGTTTTGTTGACGTTATTGTTGCATGAAAGACTATATATAACATTACACTTGAGTCGTATATGACGAAACAGACACAGCACAACACTTTATTTATTTACTGAGTGTTGGTGTCGATGCGCTGTCAATTGCCTACTTTCATAGTTTTTTTTTATTTGTAAGTTTTGATTTTATTATTACTGTACAATCTTGTTTAGAATTTATGCTAATAATTTATTTAATCTGACTGACAACGTCCTACTACAGCACCGTTTCATAATTCACTACAATATGGAACTATGCATGAAATCAACCATATGCATTCATCCAATCTGATTGCTGAACACTTTAACGTGTCACTATGAGATGTAGTTGTTGAAAATTCTTTGATACAAATATGAAATAAAATATCGCTCAAATGAAATCAAATGAAACGAATGTTGATGCCCCGACTCATTGGTTCATATTGCGTAAAATCTTTTACTAATGATTCATGATACTAAATTAATTCAATTTACATTGTCTGATTATTACACTTTGGGCCATGTTTAAGCACATACGTATCACATTTTGGTTACAAAAAATAGAATTTACGCTCCTTTACTAATATACGTAGCAGTTCTCGCGAACGCACGCACATTTGACTGCAAGAGCACAATTGAAGTGTCATCACATGTATTTACTACATATCGTCAATCAGTTTTTGTTTATCTTCTTTTTGACTTGAACTATTACGGCCTATTGATGACGAGCATCCGGCTGCACGCTCATAGCAAGGCTGCAACGCAAGGTAATAAAAACGACAAATTAAAATTTGATGTTTATCGTAAGGTTTGCGTCAAGTTTGATGAATATTTTAATATGAATTGCAAAACTTGTTGACGACAACTCACCGTTTCGCATACGTTCATGTTGCAACAGTTTTCGATGTCAATCATCTCACAAACTGACTGCCCTCTGTTGCTTTCCGATGTTCTGGATACAATCACACGACGTCTTATCTTTGGTTTAAGACTTAACCTTCGAACTTTCACAACCAAATGTAAAACTGCGAGGATAAGCAGTACTACTAAAGCTGCAAGTACACCAGAAACTGCGAACATGGTGTTTTTAGACAAGGGTGTTGTGTTTGTTTCTGGAGTAGTCCACTCATGTTCGCAATGAATACCCGCAAAACCAGGCATACACCTGAAAAGAAAACAATTCTTTTCGTATCTTGTCAAACTTATGAATTGTATTTGAATTTAATATACAGGGTTCTTTTTACGGGTCTTACAAGCACAGTTCACGATCATCAGCAGCTATGCAGCTAGCCCCATTTTGGCATACATTGGAAACGTTTGGACACCATCCCATGGTTGGAGTCGGACGAGACATTGCAACTTCTTTAATAGGAGCGGACGTTCTGTCGGAGTCGTGTTTTCCGGAAGATATGAAAAGAGCAGGGGTAGGCTGGATTGTTGGAATGCTAATCGAATTTGCACTAGAAGGCTGAATTTGAACTGTTGAAGTGGTTGCTAATAACGGTTTTGCATCCGTTTGTACTGTAAATTTATTGGCATACGAGCAATCTGGATTCTGATTAGTAGCAATTAGAAGGCTGAACTTGAACTGTTGAAGTGGTTGCTAATAACGGTTTTGCATCCGTTTGTACTGTAAATTTATTGGCATACGAGCAATCTGGATTCTGATTAGTAGCAAAGCTGATGGGACTGTCACCGTCGAATTGATCCAAACAGACTGCCGTAGAATTGAAAACGTCAAACCGTTTTTTGTAAACGCACCGACTTGTTCGTGTGGTCCAATAAATTGCGTTGGAGCACGTCACGGCAATAGACGTTGGGAAGTTGTATTCACCTGATGCAATTATTGTTCGCGAAGAAGGGTCAACAAAGGACATTTGCTCTATCTGAAATTGAACTCCCGCAGCATTATCCACCCAGTACAAGAACGAAGAATCAGCCACTAAGTTGTACGGCTTATGAATTCCAGTAATGAAGTCGTGAACTTCTTTGCCGTCGAATCGATTAATGACACCCGTGCTTCCGTCTCTAAACCAGTTACCCCAAAATAAATCTCTGAAAAATAGCACAAATAATCATTTCAATTACATTATACTGAATAACCCGGTACCAGAATCATGTTCAACTTAAAATAGAAAACGTCCATACCCTGTTGATGGATTTACAGCTATACCACGAAGATTTGAATTTTTAATTTCTAACACGACTTCCGGAGTTAGATTTTGAAATTTTCTTGTATTAAGCTTCAAAACCTGGTGATTAATGCTATCAATCCAAAATAAATTGAAATCATGATACACCAGGCTCTCAATGGTATAATTGGAACCTGTATTAAAAAAGATGACATGAAATATTGATTGCTTGATTCAAGAGCATACGTTTTTAATGAACGTCAATTTACGTCAATAATATATACTTACCTTTGTAAATTAGTTTACTTGATTTGGTCGTTTCATTGAACACAATAAAATTCACTTCTCTTTGGTAGAGAGTGGCGATAAAGACAAGCTTGCGGGATGCATCAGGAGCAAGGAACACCACCGATGCTCGTCGTTTTCTTTTAAGTACATGATTACTATGGTTTTGAGCATTCAATGCAGTCTCAAATAAAGGCAAGTGTACATTTAAAGACGAGTTTGTTACAGAATCAAACAATGTCAAATTGCTGTCCCGAAACACTGCTACATCTGCAAAAAATGGAAAAATGGAAAAAAATTACTTCAAAATGCCCATTGCATGGGAAGGAGTCTTTCACAATCTTGCTAGAATTTGCGTCCCGTGATGGTGGGAGCGTAATATCGGGGCTACGTGCCGACCGATCTTCGCCTCATGGCCGGCTTTCACAGAGTTTTAGCATTATTTGCATCGCACAGCACTTTTTTGCACGTCTTCCCATTGCCAAATGCCGTGGTTCGGCTCTCTTCTCTGAGTCTGCAGTTCTGTCTAGTGTCTGCCAGTCTGCCTGCACAACGGCAAAAGCCTGTGTAGTTAGTAGAGGAAAACGGTATTATGTGGTATTGGTGTTTGGCTCAATACTCCTATCATATCGTTTCCTTACAAAAGGTTCTTTCTACTACTCGTACTTTTCCTCCTGTGTTCTATCGTCTTTATGAAATGTTTCATTACTTCATACTTCATTATTTCACAACGCTACAAAACAACCATGTCCTTGTGAGCGATCTTGACCAAATCAGTCAGATCGTAATTTGAGAAGGAAAGGGCATGTGAAAATAATGCTGATACTTCAACTTTCTGAATGACACCCAGTTTACACATAAACTGTGAATAGAATTGATAGAATACAAGTTCGAAACCAAGTTAAGGGTAATGCTGATGCTGATCTTGAGACTAATCTTAATGGTTCCGTGTAATTGAGTTAATTACAATTATGACCTTGCCGCTATCGTTCCTTTCATCTCCAGTCATTTACAACCTAGTGGATGTAATGTACCTACAACCATGCGGGTGTATCACCTTACCCAACCGAAATAAACAAATTATCAATATCACCATAAAAACAGTAAAACTGTTGAGCGAATTTCCTTTTGTGAAATTAGTAATGTGAAATGTGTATTAGTTTACCCCAATGAGACAGATGAACTTTCTCCGAGCTAATGCTGCAAATACACAACGTAAGAAGAGCCCACAAAGAACAGCATAATTTTGCAAGATTACAGGCCATTTAATAAAGATAGTTTAAAGACACAAGGCTGTAAAATTTAATAGATTCCAAACACAATAAGAAGAATGAAAGCAAATGATGTTGTAGCCTATAGTTCAAATTTTGGAAATAGCAATAAAATTGTGTAGTGTGAAAGAAACGATTAAAATTGATGACTTTAAGTTTATTGTGGCTAGACGGAACAGGGACCATGAATCTATTGTAATTGTATTGTAAATCTCATATTGAGCTAAAATCTTGTGTAAAATATCAATTCCAATTTTGTTTAATTTTATGTACATTTAATTAATGAAAGATCTCTCTCTTCTTGGGATCGAGAGATGCTCCATGGGCGCCTGTCCGTCTGCCAATGAACGGGAAACTTCGGTTGCTCAACATATAAAGTCGTACGAAAAACATTCTGTGGGAATACTCCAAAGCGTCTTGTAGTATGCTTTGGAAATCTATGACAACCGCAGAAGAAGCACTACATTTTTATCACTATTTCCTCTAATCTCCGTATTTCTTACAGTTGGTAAGAATAGCACTGACAGAACTGACTGACTGGCTTATAATACGACAAAACTTCATAAAATATACATTCCATGAATTCCTTACGTACTTTAGAGTGTTTATGTTAAAATTCCTATTTGAGGTCGACTATAGAAATGGGACATTCAAGATTCATATTCATGCACTTCATTTAACAGTGGTTTCATTGTTTATGTAGTACAATTTAATCCAACCTTCATCAATTCAATGCTTTCATAGTTCTCAAGTGTATATTTAAAAGGTTTTCCCTTCATTGATTGTTGCTTGGCATGTCCATAATCCCGTGCTTACAAACAATAAAAAATATTTTACGAAGCTTTTCAACTTTTCATACAAAAACTACAATAAAGTCCTCTCGTGTTAGTATGCTAGCATTTCCCTTCAAATCGATGGTAAATGGGAAACGTCAATCGTCAATCAAAATCGGTTCCAAATTCACATCGAACAACACCAACCCACTAGAAAAAAGGTATAAGTGTTTAGGTCATTGAACGACATTCAAATACCAAGTTCCATTCTGTTGTTTTTGTCCTTTTTACGACTATAAAACAAAAACGGTACAGTGTGTAAAATGTGTACGGAACTTGGAGTGCGCTTCCAACTAACTGCCAATAATGCCCATTCATCGGTAAAGCTTAATAGCGCAGTTATCGAGAATTGATGACTCAGCTACTAATAAAGCCTCTACATTTGCTTACGATTCCGACTCCGACTTCCACACAATGCTCCATAAAACAACAAGGTCGAGTTGTTCATCTTGTATATATGTGACAATGTCGACCTTACACTTCATTTTTACTAGCAACTTTCCAAACGCATAATTTCACAAGAATAAATCATAATTTTACATTTTAAGATTACAATATTACACATTTTACTATATTAAGTGGCAAATGCTAAAAATACCATCGCGATTACTGAATGAAGCAAGACGATAATAAACGATGAACAGGAACACTCACATAGAAAGTGTCATATTGAAAATGGGCATTGTATCAGTAGGTTATCGGGTATTTTCCTATTATTGCATTATTGTAATGTATATTGATAATAATTCCAACAAACAAACTCTCAAATCAAATTGTGTTGTTGATGATGATGATGATGAATTATGATTCTACAGCATCAAACATGAAACCTAAACAACATTATATTTATAAAGTATATATACGACCCTGTTATCATTTATCATTGCGTTCGATTGACTGTGTCGTATTGTATATATACGATTCAGGATTCGTCTCAAAAGCATATGGGATCAACACAGCCTTTTTGTTTTAGTGAATTAAATGATTTTCCTTGTGAAAGAGAAACCGCACAACCGCAAAACTCATGAATGATACAAAACATTATTGAACCAAAAAGAAACTCAAAGCATATTTAGGCTTAAGGCAGCATTGCGACAAGAGCATGAGAGAAAGTGTATACGAGGAAACTATGCCATGTGTCGCGGGAATACTCGAGCAAAGAAATTTGCGACATCGTATTCGACAAAATCTGGAAACTCGCAGTTATACTTTCGTATTTTATAATAATCTTGAAACAGCTCATAGAAAAAAGTCATGACGTTTGGAATTCCTTTCAAGAGTGCTAATCACAAATAGTTAACTTGTAAGTTGTAATTGTGACTAACCTTTTCAAAGTGTCCATTGTTACATTCTTGTGAGAGCTCAGTAGTTGTTCTTAACTCCGAAGTATACCAGTACAATGATTTTGAAACTGTATTGTCCGTCGTTGCTCACAGGGCAAACACGATTAAAACTATGACGACTTATTAATATTTAGCATCACGGCCACCATTTATCAAAAAACAAAACCAGATTTAATGCTTCCTAGAAACTGGAAAACAAAATCAATTCAAAAATCCAACAGAACAGAATACAACTAAACAGATTGTAATCATTTTGTGTCACTTCGAAAATAAAATCTCTGAATTTTTGAAACAAACTGTGTAATTTGTAAAAAATCCCAGTAACTGAAGAGATCAGCACAAAACCTTCGTTCTCAGTATTATAATCAGAGTAAGTTATTTGTCTTTGTATCAATATTGCTAAACTAAATTATAATAACTAACAGTCTATATAATCACACAGCTTGATTAAAAGTATGCTATACTCGTTGTTTTATAGCCTCCTACGTGGACGCACGGGACGGGTTCACAAAGAGAACAGTATGACGTCAACGCCCAAATCTCCGTCTGAGGCAAGTTACAAATTAAATTCATTCTCAAACTATATATCACTCAAAATCTTGATTTTTCAACTTCAAGTAGTTGCACACTTGAATAGCATTCTGAAACGAACTCTTAGTTATTTTTAAAAAACAATCGTAGACAGTATGAAAGAATTTTGATTATTTCCTGATGATAGATGACCGTATGTCAAATATTGTTACTGCTCCACACTTCACTCTGCCTGCTCGTGGAATGTGAATAGAGTTTTCGAGTTTTAGAGGAGAGGCAATGGCAACTGACATTTTGGGCTTTACTTTCGTGTACATTGTACTTTGTAATGTACAGGCTTTTAGCGAACGAGCAAGAGAGACCGAAAAGTGTCAGGTTCAGCACAGTAGTTAGTGAGCACAGTGCACCCTTTCGTCTTTGTTTTTAGCGTGGAGTCCATGTTTTCTTTGTATCTTGCTTTTGTAGGGAATTTATCATGGACGCTACAAATAGTATTTTAGTTTCTTAAAGGAATCATTTTTGTCTTTCATACTGTAATCATTTCAAAACACACTCGTACTTTCCGGATTCTGAAAAACTATGCTTAAGATTGCTTGACTTATTCCTGTGTATTTTCTAAACAGCGTCGCTTGCAAAAGGAATTGATGTCGATGATCAAGGAGCCCCCAACCGGAATGAGCGTAGACACAGATGAAATGAATAATGGGTCCCTCAACATGTAAGATCTTTCTATTTCAGTAAGATTTAAATGACTGGTTTTTGCTAGTACAAGATTTCATTGGTCCACATCAACGTATAAGTGTATCATAATCATAATAAAGCAATTATAGACTGACCATTTACATTTTTAAAGGTGGCTAGTGAAATTGAAAGGAGCGGCAGGGACTTTGTATGAGGGTGAAGATTTTCTCCTGCAGTTCAAATTCGGTCCAAAATATCCATTTGAATCGCCGGAAGTAAGTTTTAGACAATATCAAAGTGATTTCTGCTACAATACAAGAGTTTTCTCAAATCACAGGATCACAATTCATGTTTCATGTATAATCATTTTGGTGTACGTACTGTCTAATATTATTACATTAGTCTGCTATACGATTATATGTTTCACTTTAGGTAACTTTCACCGGGGAAACTATTCCGATTCATCCACATGTGTATAGTAATGGGCATATATGCCTCTCAATCTTGACTGACGATTGGTCTCCTGCACTTTCAGTGCAGACTGTCTGCCTTTCAATAATTTCCATGCTCAGTAGTTGTAAAGAAAAGGTATTCCATAAAACTCATGTTTTTGTTGACTCTCTGACTGGTACTATGAATATGCCATTGTGATGATATTGCTGAATTACTATACTTTCATGCCTTTTTTCAGAAACGACCGGCAGATAATGCTTTCTACGTCAAAACCTGTAGCAAGAATCCTAAAAAGACGAAATGGTGGTATCATGGTATGTTTACTATGAACTGCATTATTTATAATGATACTGACTGAGTTGACATTGTATGCGTATTGAAGGAAAAATTGATATATTGTATAATTTACAGATGACACTGTATGAGACAGTCGAAGTGATCAGTTAACGGTAATAATTGTAAGGTCGTTTTGACCGGTTACCAGCTTCAGCTTTGGTATATATTTTTCGATTTTCGACTTTGCAACTTTAAGTACGCAGCCGCAAACGTTTTCAACAAACATGTAATATTACTGTATATAAGAATTAAGCTCGTCATGATGTATAATACACATTAATTATTTAAATAATTTGCCTCCTCAAATAATACGACGATGAATAAATTTCAATAAATTGCCTTTAGATTTGTGGTGAAAAATTATTATGACGTTTGACATTTTGGCATCATGGAATAAAAAAAATCACAGTGCAGTTATGAATTGAGTGCAAAACTGGTAGATTCATCGTGAAATGCATGATAAATATGAAGTAAAGAAAAGTAGCGCCCATAGTTTATTATACTTTGACGTGTTAGTCTATTTCAATATGTATTATTAAATCCATCACTTCATCACAATTTATTCTAAAAATGAAAAAGCGAAAAACACTCATCGTAATACAAAATGTTGGGTATTTGGAAAAACATACGCATAAATTTGTGACCTATACCGCACGGCCGGGATTTAGGATTTTTCAAGAGTAGTATATTATATTATCATAAGTTTTTTTTATCTGAAATGTACAGAGTGTAATTTTTGTAAGAGGCATTTTGTTTTGAAGGATAATATAGGCGAGAGGTGCATTATTTTTCTTCTCAGGCAGATTGTACACAAAGTGTAAGCGTAACCGGCTCCAATTCCTCCTTTCGCACGGCTGGCATTTGTATAATTAGAACAAAATGCAACCTCAAACAAAAACGATTAAAACGATACACTTTCGTTTCTTTTGTGATTCATCTTTTCAATACTGCTATGCTAAAGTTGCAGCTGCTCCCAAGATGTCAAGATGAAAAGAAACCGCACGACATTCCCATAAACTATTGGCAAAGTCATTTTTGCCATTGCATTGGCATACTTAAATACTAATACGTATTACAGAGCGCAACGTTGTTCGAATTATACAACTAGTGCATCAAGGACAGAATATGGAATTGGCCCACTTACAATACCGGAAATTATAAGTACGTATCGCTATATCGTAAATATAGAATATATTTTAGCAATAATAATATTTATAATGTAATAGTCATGCCGTAGCTTTGTCGCCTGTCTCACATTGTTTATAATGTAGCACCATCGAAGGTTCCGTAGTAATTACATGTTACAATGTTTACAGAATAATCATCTAGTACAAAATGAACAATACAACCGGTATCTGAAAAAATGGGAATTTCAATCACGGGATGATGTAGGAGCAGGACACAATTAGTGCATGCAGATTTTCTTTCAAAATTGTACTAACATTTCTACATTTGAAGAAGTTCACCTTAATGTTGTATACAGGAGTAACAAAAACAGGAGAAAAATGTATCATTTAATACGTATTCATATTATTATCTGCGATTCATTGTGTTGAAAAAACGATATAATATTTAATTCGAAAGATTCTTTAAAGATGATTTCCAATATTTTTCGTGCCATTCATTTTGAAATCTAATACAGTATAGTACATAGTTCCGAGGAGTAGACAATTTACAATAAGAAAGTGAAGTTGAATGGCAAATTTAAAAATGCATAGACGAAAGTTGTTTTTTTTAGATTTATAGAATAGAATATATTACGTCGATTTTTGGTTTTCCGAAATGTTAGATTGGTATTACGTACAGGAATTTACCAGAAGGTTTTTTGTTGCACTTGATAATGATTAATATAGATACGAGGAAGCCTTATTTGGTTTTATACTGATAGATAATTAAAGCTCTTCAAAGTCTATATTAAAAAGGATGGAAGAAGAAAAATGCAAATTGTGTCCTTTTCCTGCTACAATATTACGAGAAACAATAAAATGGGAAATGAAGTTGATTCGTCTGAAACGATTGAGGTGTTATTACAAGTAAAATAACTTTTTTTTACCCTTGCTCGAGCCAGAGAAGATTCTTCCGGATTATTTGAAAATTGTTGATTTGTTTTGTTATTGTTAGTTTTAAAGAAAGGGGTCTCAATTATAGTATGTATTTACTTAGGACATTTCATAGCATTGATAAAGGTACAGGATTTTACAGGTAGATTTTTTAAGCAAGTGATTCAATTTTTGAATGTGGTTCATAAAGAATTTGAATTCTTGAATTGTTGATTTTGTTGAAGTCTGCTCGCGAATGTGTTCATGATTTATAGTTTTTTTGAATAACAATCGTAGTTATTTGTTTGACTAAATTTCCTAACCGTTTCTTTTAGTATTCATGTGGGTATAGTAAAATTCATATAGGGATGGTTGTGCTACATTTTAAATGATTGCTTTGTTGCTTGGCATGTCACTTTGGTATAGGAAAAATGTTTATGGAAGTGGAAACCTTTTCTTACCTGCACAGCACCAAGTTAAATATCTTTTTATACTTTTTTTATAATGGTTTCGCCTTGTCTTGTCTGTCTTTCTCCAATGTTTGTTCTCATTTTCTTAGCTTTTCGTGTTTTTGCACCTTTCCTTATTTCCATATTCATACCTTGCCCTTTAATCTGCAGTGTCATAAATTATCAGTGATATCATTTACCTCTCTGGAACTCATGCTTGTAATTCTGCATGCTGCCTGCCGTTCCAGAACAAAAATGCAAAACTGAAACCTGGTTTTAGGCTCCTGAAAAACGTTGGTACTAATGCACGAGGTAAAACATTACTGATATTCGTACAAGGCGATGACTTCAAAAAATAAAAAGTCGAAATTTGTCGAAAGTAATTTTATTCCTTTTTTGTCGTCTGTCCTCAAAGTCATCGTTCATAATGGTGTGAGACTGTGAGACGACAGTGAACGACAAAATTTCCCAATTTTCTTACGATGGCTTCCTTGGTGAATAAATGAGAATAAAATATCTAAGGGTACTTTAGGATTCTGTGGAAAGGAGATTTTGATGGATTCTGGATTTTGTATCATATTATGAAATGGGCGGTAGGCAGGTGAAAAGTTCGAGACATCTCATCTCATCGTTACTGAGCCAGAAAATCTACATAACGAAATTATAGGAAGTATCGTAGCTGAGCTGATGAGTTGCAAGAAAACGATGATGCGAGGCTGACTACTGTACACTTTGTGTTTGAGCATTTCTCCACCATTCTCAGGACAGTTACAAAATGGGTTATTACTTATTACTTGTATATATCAATGAAGTTACTTTTGTTGAGTAACCAAAAAGCGTACAAGTCAATAATGCCAACACTTCTTACATAATCGTAATTTGTTTTTTTCTTACGTTACTTGTATAATCATGTGATTGTATACAAAGACTCTGCGTCCTACCGTTAAGTTATCTGATTTTTTGCATAATTATTATAGTATCATTATGAAGATTTTGGATTGTGAGTCATTGTGTTGAGGTCACAAACAAACTGGACGCTGAGCATAGGCAAAGAATCCTACACTATTACAGTGCAGTAATAGCCTTATTGCATTATTTTTTTGTTACGTACAATGAAAGGACACGTTATGTAGACGCACTGCAAAAATAAGATTAGAAGATAGAGAAGAGAAATGCTAAAATTAGAAGTCTATATAGTTGTGAAATAGTTTTGTGCTCACAGGGAAAGTACGTAGTGTATGTTGAAGTAAGGTTAAATGTATACGAAATGGGTGAAAGGCGTAGGACACGGATTCTTGGACAATGCTAAGCTACCAGTTTGCACAAAGGTAATAATGTAATAAAGTAAGAATGAGCTACACAGTCCGGGAAATGCTACGGTTTCTTTAATATTGTAATGACGACACATAGTGTTTCCCATAAGACAGTGTAGAAGGACAGATGAGGAGGTCGTCCGAACGTCGAATCGCCCATTCGCCGCAAGAGCCTCAGGACTGACGCACGGACGGAGAAAAGGATGGATGAAAAAACATGTTTTCTCTTTTGAATTGTAATCAACTATAGCTTTCTTGGAATAAGATTGCTAATATAGTATTTTGGTGAGTCATGTGTCAGGCAGGATATAATTTGCTGAGTGAGAGACAGAGAAAGTTTTCTTTGTTGGAGGACAGGGTTCATGGGATGCACGAAGATCCCATCAGGATTGAAAATTCGCATGCAAAATGTTTTGCGAAGAAGAGCATGTAGTATAAGTATAATTGTAGTATAATAAAACGCATTATTTATGTTTTTGTAAGAAGTTATTCTTGTACTGCAATCTATAGTCAAAAAATGAAGTTGCAGGAGCTTTTTTTTGCATACGTCTCTGGATTTTTTGTTGCGAATAAAACAAACATTTTATCAAACCACAATTGTTATTTTCATAATTCATTTGCGCGCATTCGTACCGTTTCTCTCACTCTCTTTCTGGTATAATAAATCTCATCCAACCCAGCTCATGTGTACTTGATTTATATAATTTTAAGTTGTTAATGTTACTGTAATGCTTGATTTTAATTTTTGTTTTTTAGCTAACAATTTAGAGTTGTTCGTATTTTTTGGAGTAGCGTTTTTTTTAGAGTGATGATCGATATGACATCACTCGCACGGTAGTCAGCTTATTTTCAGTTTTAAAGTTTTTGAGCAAAAAATGAAAGAAGAGATCCATGTTGCGTTAAAATGATGCAATGCGGAGAGGAAGCGCTTCTGAATTTATATCTTCTTAGTATTCCCTTATTGATGAGAGGTTGAGAGAGATGAGAGAGCTTTTGTTGCTTGGCTGAGTTGGGTGAAGGATTGGGATTTGAGTCCTCAGGAGACCTCCACGAGATCCATGACCCGCAAGGGTTTCAAGAGGAGGTGACTACGTGATGAGAGGAGGAATTGGAATCATTGCTATTGTTTCTGGAGAAGTGGCCACTTCGTGACTCTTCATTGGGTGAACAGTCCGCAAAGAGGAGATCGTCTGAGGCATAAATGTGCTGTTTTGAGGAGGAGGTGGACGACGGAGTTGGAGTCAACGGTGGTGGCAAACGCGGGCGAGTCACCACCGTGGAAGCACTTCCGCCGCCTGGAGAAATCGTGGACGAGTCACTCGATTCCACTTGATTGTGACTACTTCCACTACTTCCCGTCATACCATTCGGATGATCCAGTTGTAACAAGTCGCCTATCACATCTACTCAATCAACAATCAAAATAACAATCTATTTAGTACCTAATCCTTATAAGACTTTGCTTATTACATAACCTTTATATATTAAATTGTCACTACATTTCAGCCAACTATACATTGCTGAAGTAAATATATACTGAGCCTGTCTAGTAAAGCCTTATTGTTATTTGGGTTGTAAGTTAAGCTCCAGTTCACAGTCTAATGAAACTCCCCAGATGAAATATTTTTTCCGTAATGCTTAGAATTTCTACTTTTGCCTTCGCTTCCGCCTGCCTTTCCTTTTGTGAATTCGCCAAATGTTTGCATTTGCCCTGCACTCTCATTTCTTATTCACTTTCGTATGTGTCTGAGAGTAGAGGCACAATCTACTTTGTCTTAGCTCGCTGTCACGGCGTCTACAAGAAAAGTATGGAATGAGATATAAGATCTAAAATAACATGCGATGATTATTAAACTGTGCTACTGATTAGTTCCAACACCCATTGTGATGAGATTAACATCGTGTGGTTAAACATGGCTTATACTATACAGCTGTAGTTCTAAATGGTTCAATGAATGATGTCAAGACAAAGGGCTTATCGTTACTTTTTCCTATGTCTTACTGGCATGTAAGCAAGAACGTTAAGATACGACACCTTTTCGTGTGCAATGGGTGATCTCCTGAACTGATTTTCCCTTGTGCATTGTGCTCCCATCCTTCTCATTTAATCTCTAAATAACAAGGAAGGCGTAGTCACATTGCCGTGTCGGCACTTTTCAGACAACTAGAGTTTTTGGCCAAAGCTCAAGGCAGTTCCATTTCGCAAATGTGTCACTGTGAAAATCCCGTGCCCAACCCCTGATAGAATTTTCTAAAGCGCAGAGAAACATTTCATTGATTTGTCATGGAAAATTTTTGCAAACTCGAGTTTTCCGTCTCGTTTTATGGGAAAGTTTATAATGCCAAACTTTGTCAGTCTACTCATTGCAATTGTAGCAGGAACATTTAGAAGATATTATTCTGTTATGCGCCGTATTGTATAATATAGTGAATGAAAATAAAACTTGGACAGGATTATAAATGCAAGTTTTTCATGTCGTAACACATACCTAATATGAAAACATGTATGAAGGGAAACTGAGAATTTGTGTCACATACAATAGGATTGCTTTCTATCTTATTGTGAAAAAGACATTGTGGAATTATACATAGGATTCAAGATATAATGAAGTTTTTGACCAAGAATCCTTTGGCATAAGACAACATGAAGTCTTGAACGACTTCTAAATTACCTCTTGGCATCGGAGACTTTGGCAATCTCATGTGCGGTTTTTTGTCATTGCTGTCTTCAACGCCAATAAATTTAATCGGCGCCTTAGCCCCTCCTGCTCCACTGCTAGAAGTTGTAACTACGGGCTTTGTTTTGGGTGACGGTTTGGCTGTACTGGTCACGGCGGCGGAAGACGACAAGCTCCCACTTCGACTGGAACGGTCTCCGCCAATACTCCCTCCATCCGTGTCGATTAATCTCTCAGTTTCTGGGTCAAACCGCAAATCCCCTTTCTTAAGAATGGGCTTGCTCCGACGGTCCGACGGACTCGTGACGCGGTGTTCTACCGATGATTTACTCCCCGTCGTCCCAGCACCTAATCAATACATATGTTAGTCTCCTCCTTCCGGCCTAAAGCATTTTTCAAATTTTTTCTCGCATACTTTTCGCTACTTTGAACATTCGTGACCAGCGTGTCTCTACTTTACTACGATTTCGTACAATGATTTCTACTTAGCCAAGTCCGTCATTGCCATCGCCAACAAAAATAGCTTTCTTTTTAATTACTGTTGGCATTTACGCTACAATCTACATTCTTAGCTAGTTATGCTTTTGCTTGTGTTGTGCAGTTTTGCACTGTGGCGTATATTACTACGAAACAATCAAGTCAAAGGATATGGGTGACAGTGAAAACATTTAACTTTACAAGTAAAATGAAAATGAAAATGAAATTATTGAATGGAATGCCAGAAACATCAGAAATGAAATTCAAAGCAACCTCATGCGATGAAACGCAATGCCATCATGCAATTAATTCTTGCTCTCATTCCACATTTCTTATTTAAGTGCATTGAGATTTTAAAATAACGTGTGTAATAAGTTTGTAATTTTTGAGGTGGGTGAGAGGTGCATTAATATTATGAAGTTGTAAAGGAAACAGTCAGCCATGCACAAACAAGATCGACACTTGCAAAAGAGTGTTTGTCAAGGGACGGGTGCTATAGAAATGCTGGCAGTCGACGTCCATCTATCAACAGACTAAAAATAAGGTACGGTGACTTGAAAGAAACTCATCGTACCGAATAAATGCTGATTAATTAATTTAGTTGCGGAAGCGATGCCTTTCGTCGGGAGAAAAGATGGTCGTCGACTCTTCTTCTCTTCACTCACCGAGCCTACTTTTGTTAATGAATCATGAGATCCTCCAGTTCGCTTTGAACTTGACCCATCGTCAGTTCTGGATCGTGACTTACTAGAATTCTACAAAAAGAGTGGACAAGAATACAAAAGCATGCAGGTGGTGAGTGTGGTACAATTTTGAAAGATATATCATAGTCATAGTAGACTGCTTCATTCCGGAGGAACTACTGTTTTGGGTTTAGCTCTTCATGGAATTCATCATTATAGCTTTATTTTTTGGAAAAACGGAACTTTAGAAATTGAAAAAGAGAATGAAGTATAGAAAAATCACGATGATTGACGTTATTTTGAGCACGAACAAAAATACGAGAGGGTGGGTTAACATTTCAATTCAAGTTGAAAAAAACCAACCGCATGTTATTTAAAATTCAATGATTAGTAATTTTTAGAGCAGGATGATAAGAAACTTAGAAACAGAAAGCAAATCAATACTTATAATTATAGACCGATTCGAAGAAAAACGAAACGTTAAATTGGAAATCACTATATCACAATCGGAAATTAATAAACTGTCTGCAGAAGAGCATCAACGTAGTAAATCATTCGTCCTGAGTAAGACTTCGTAGCAAAATAGAGGAATTAATTGCAGTTACTTTTATAAGAGAAAAAGAAAATAAAAATTGAGTACTTGTTGGAATCGTGCTCGTCGGGTTCGAGCAGGGGAAGCGGTGTCGGAGACCCGAATGGAGTCGCCTTCACCGGAAGAACTCCTGACTGCAGTGCGAAGTGCGGGTTTTCGTCTCGGACTGCCCCATGGACTGGGTGGCTGTGGCTGTTGCCCGAGCGGGACTGACTGACCGAAGGAAGTGGACGAAGTGGGTCTGTCGGCTGCTTCATTCCCATCCATAGGATTGACGTAGACATTGGACTCGAGCTCCTCTTGTGACATGAACGGGTGGGTGGCACAGGACACATAAGTGTCCGTGCTGTCCACACTGCCCATTTCTGCCGGACGGCTGCTACGAAGGGTCTTCATCTCCAGGATGCCTTGAGGACCACAGACTGTGGTCGGACTACTCAAGTGACAAGTCCCAGTCACACCCACTTGGTTGTGAAACTCACTCACTCCATGTGGCATAAGGCTCTCAGGATCCGTGTACTCCCGGTAGTCCTGAACACCATTCAAGTCAACATCGGTCACAACATTCATTTTCTCACTATCGAACCCGTACTAAGGCAGAAATCAAGGATTATCTGCATATTTATCAAGATTACTAGTTTGCATAATGCCGTGACTGTGACTGTGACGGTGGCAGCGCTGTGAATTTTGTATTCAAGCTCGGTGGAACGTGGAACGAATAATACAAAACGTGTCCTGCAATGCAATTGCAATCACGGTCACAACAAATCTTTTCCGTATTTTCTTTAGCCCAAAAGTCGGGACTCGAGACTAACAACGCTGCGTCACGCTTGCACTGTGCACTGCTGCCAAAGCGGTGAACACATAAGATTATTACAGATTCGGAATTAGTAGTCCGTGCCGCAGCACATTAATGACATTTCTACTCATGAAAATGTGAGGACGATGACACCACAGTTCTCTAAGGCTCAAAGCACTAATGTAATGCATATTATATTATTTTATTACTAGTATACTATTAGAACTATGCATGGGCACACTCTGGAATACTATACCCGGGCCACTAAAAGTCTGCGTCTTCCGTACTATCTTTTATTTTCAATGAATGATTTGTGCCATTAGTATACTGTAGCATCATGTTTTTGAAAACTTCAGTAATAGCATCTTAAGTTAAGTGAATGCAGTTCGTCTGCTTTGTCTGAACAAGCGTTAGTTTCTGCTACAACAATAACATAGATAAAACAAGGACATCGTTGTATTTTGTATACTTTGAGCAATTTTTCATTTTTGCCCATGTAAAGCTGGAAACATTTGAATAACACAAAGTCTCATTTTTGCGAGAAATTTACAGTACTTCAGTTTTGCAGCAGGGGGTTCCAAACGCTGTCCATGTCAACAAGAAACAAAAACAATAGAGTTTTTTTTAACAATACGTATTTTAACAAGATTTCCACTCAATTAATTATGACATTATTTGAGCAACAGTTGAAATATCAATAACGAATCTGTCGGTGGGGACTGATTGGAGATCTACCTACGAAACACGTTTTTCCTTAATTTATGCTGTGTTAATGATGTGTATTGTGAAAAAGTGAGTAGAACATAGAAATTGAATGAAATGAAAGTATTTATTTAATAGTTGAGAAATTGTAGAGAAAACTTACGTTTGAACAGAAAGAACAGATTAATTGCAAGTTAACATAGCTGTTCAATGTGTGTTTGTAGTGTGTTTTTACACTGTGACTCAGTGAATGGCATTGCTGGAAAGCAGAGTCACAGTGAATAAACCACACTGTCAATTTAGTTTGGTAAAGGGCTGGCAATTTCACAGCCACACTGAGTGAAAGTCACAGTGGAGATGTGAAGGAATTTTACTTGCACTTGTCACGTGTAATTTCTGTGTTGTCGTTGCATGTTACGACATTGATTTGTTTTTGAACAAAATGCTTTAAATTGACTGTGTTGTATTTACTGGCTGTGGTTTTTGTGAGTGTGGGAGATGAATGTGTAGCTTAGTCTCACCTGCTGGGGTGCAGAGTGAAAGTAAAAACGATAAGGGTGAAATTTGGGACGGGTGAAAGCATTAAGTCCTCCTCAATCGATGGACTCGTCACCTTCTCTACCCGATGTGGCTTTAATGTTGTAGTATGTCATGGGAATGTTCTCGACTACGGTAGATCCAGGTAAGTTGGGTACAGTTCTGCTTGACGCTGGTGTGGAATTCAGTGAATCCCTTGCTGATCCTTGCAATGCACGAATATTTGACTCCTCCAGTCTCTCCATTTCCTACCATGAAGCAAGACATACAGCGAAAAATCACATTTGATCTCCAGAGACCAACGAATAAACAAAATTTTCCTTTCTTTGTCAAACACAGTAAATTGAAGTTTCAAGGTGCGAGTCAACCACACACACACACACATTATACCTAATTATTTATCTTTCAGGATTCCAAACATTTAGGGTGTCTTCATTCCGGATTAACGAAAGGTGTATATTATATACATAGCGACTTGGTTAGACCAACGTTCAAACAGATCAAAACAAACATTGAAGGGTTCTATAGAACGTAGCTATAACAAAAAAGAATGACTTGTTTAATTTACAATATATAAGTATTAAGTGTCATTACCAGCATCATTCAAGCTGTGCAACTCAATAAACATGTCAGTAATCCTATTAAATAAACGTGCAACCTATGACACATATGAAAGCGCAACGTATTATAAAAATCATTGTATCTAAAAATGCAAACATTACATTACATACTGTGACGTGAGTGGCATGTGAGCTAAATTTACAGCAAAAAGTACTTTAGGTAATATAATGCTAAAATGTAAAAAACAAAATCATGCAAAGTTTGGAACACAAGAATTAGTATTATCGGAAATCTCAAGAATCCAAGCATCAGACAATATAAATGAATAGGTAAAGTCCAAGAAGGAATGTGAGCTCTGAAAGTTTTGGTCCAACGCAGACAATAAAATGTGCTGATTGTAACGCTTTTGAGTGAAAGACTCAGGCGATGAAATCAAAGAGAGGTCGTATAGTTACATTCCGAAGCAAAATAAAAAAGAAAGAGAGAAAAAAAGGAAGCTGAAGTTATATAGTACAACTAGTAGATGAAAGTACATAAAATAAGAAAAGAGTCAACTTTTTTTTCTGGCTCCTTGGTTTATTGTAAATGTTAGTGGACGAAGGAATAAGTGAATTGCTTAGCCTCGACTAGCCTTGTCAAAGTCCATAAAGGAATCGTCCCCGGCACGGATTGACCGCCGCATTGCGTTTGTTCTATTGACGTTTTTTTCTCCTTGCTTTTTTTTGTCGGAAACACACACATATTATTATATTAGAAACTTAAATTTGACGAAAAGCCTAGTAGCCTAATGTACTAAATGTATTGTTGAAAATCTTGAACGTGTACTCATTCAGTAAATATTACTCTACATATTGATTCGGAAACAAACTGCAAAATAATCTTACACTCCAAAACGAACCTAGACACAAGACCTATATGGGATCCATTTTCTTTCCATTTCATTAATTAATTCTGCTTTCACTATGTAGACGTGCTTTTGAACTACTATGATTGATTAGCAAGAAAGCCTCAAGCTGCAATCTGCAATACGACCAGCGTAAAAAATATATTGAATAGTTAAGCTTTGTTCAATGGTTCAAGGGAGAGACAGTAGATTCGTAAATCGTGCATTGCAAAACACAGGATCACACCACACAATATGTAATAAAAATTAGTGTTGCTTTTTCCGCACATGTTGTTTTATCTGGCACACGGTTTTTTTGCGCTCAAATCAAACCGGGTGAAACATAATCAGATTTATGTTCTAACCCACTAGCAACTTACACTTACTTCGGAAACGGTATACAAAAATACAAAAATCCCTCTTGGAAGGTAATTTGCCATTTTTTCCGATGGAATTGATCTTCTCACAAAATTATTTAGTAGCAAAATGTAAAATTGTGTGCGTGTGTGTGTTTATTAGTGTATATTGTAAAAATGTTTGTATGAATGGGACTGGGGAATTTGACATTTTCCAACTCCTTCCGTCACTACTTCAGTCAGTTTTGCTTGTATTAACAATGACCTTGACATCTTTTGTTTCAATTACTTCTGGACATATACATGCTTTAAATGCAAATCGGAGTTTTATACTTGAATAAACCCGTATAGGAACCATTCCGCTGAGGCCTTCAAGAATGAAATGTTCGTGCATGGATATATATTCTGCTGATTTGAAACGCTACTTGATGGAAAGCACAGCAATTTTTCTCTTGACTTTTAAGTAAACGTTAAGCGCAGTGGGATGTCTCTATCAGTTGTACAAGTTGTACTCTGAGTTATTTAACTTCTGCAATGTTGAACAAGGGAAAAAGCTGCATGTAATGAATGGTATGTACAGAGTTGAAAAAACTAAACGTCATCCATATTACAACTTTGGAATTGAGTTGGATGGTGGAATTTGAAATCTCCCATAAAACGAAACGGTTCAAGCTCAGTAGGGATGAAAACCAAACTAGTAGAAATGTAGAACTACAATTCCACTGCTAAAAAGAAAACATCCAGTTATTGTAGTAGGTTTGATTTCATGCATCAAAAAGCCTGTGACAGCAAACATGTGAGAAAAATCACACTTCCTGTTTGCTGGCTTAGTTGCTCGGCTCAAGTCGCTTAATGGGGGCAATAAATAATAAACCATGCGGAGAAAGCACATGCAGAACCTTGGACCATTGGCACTAAACGGCTTATATAGACTCCAACTTTTTAGTAAATTGACTACTAAAATGCAGTGCCAAGGATAACGTTTTCTCTTGGAAAAGGGCAAAGTGAAAATGCGTGCAAAGCTGCTCTCTCGGCTTTCTTCCTTTCATAGACTACATAAATTTTACACATGCTATACTTCCATTTCAAAAAAAAAATTCAATTGTGCTAAGAGTGTTGTGAGTATAATAGGATTCCTGCACATGTACATTAAATAGTGAATATTGTACGCTTCAAAATGGGCACAGTATGATTTTTTTAAAAAAATACTATTATAACATTGCATAGACAAGTTCAAATGTGCGTGGAAAGTGGTGCAATTTGTTTTCCGTTTGGTCAAGACTACCTTATGAGTGCAATAGCAACAATCAGGATCTGAAGGGTACGATTGCTCCACTTTTTTCATCGAGTATTTCCGATCTTTTTTCATGTGCCCCTATAAAAGCCAATAAAACAATTTCAGCTACAAATTCAAAACACACTCAACTCCATAAGAATCTGCTAGAAATGAAATTGTAGGTTTATTGTTTTTGCACATATTCAAACATTTTTCCTAAAGCTTTAAAATTTGCAATTCACACTAGTTCTAATAATTGTGCATTTTTACTCTCTACTTTATAAAAGGAAATGAAACAATAGATTGCTAACGCAATGTAAAAGTGATAGACAGCTCACAAATCACAATTTATACTTTTTTGAATTATTAATATAACAAGTTGCGCTTTTCACATTCGAGCAAAAGAATTATACAACATACAACATACAACACTAAATTCTAATCTCTATAATAATTCACTTATAAACGTTGTAATGTAATAAAATGTAATGTCAAAATGCATTTAAATCGTTGAAGAGGAGTAAGAGGTCAGTGCAGATTTAATCTAACTTTGCGGTTACTAGTGTGTCTACACGTAACATTCCTTAAATAATAATGATATATAATTTGTTTTCTTTACCGGGTGTAGAATTACGACATCGCATCGCAATGATTTTATACGTGCACACTACATTACTAACGAATCTACAAACGGTATTATTTGCAATGGTTTCCGTGCCAAGAAACAGTTCATAAGGTGAGCTAATAAGAGATTCGCCTACTTGTACTTTTCCAGAATTCATTTTACATTATGTACATCGCCAAAACTGCTAAACTACAGATTGCCGAATGTCAGAATTCCATGCATGGAAAGAAAGAAATTTTAAAAACAGTGCCTCTGATGTTACGGGGGGAGTGCCAAGTTTTCAAAAATTTGGAACTGGACTTGTAATCCTATAGAATTAGAATTCTCAATTCTGAAGTTAATTATATGGTGATGATTATTAGTAGATATACCTCACGTACAATGGTGTAATTGGAACAGAAACGTCGTATAGTGACGAAATGGATGCTCCGTTTATGTATTACTTGCTCTTGATGCCATACCTAACATTTTTTAATAATAAAGTTGATAAACGTTTGCGTTTTCCGTTTTGAGGTTTGAGTTAAAAGGCACGTTTTGATTGAAGTTTGAATGTTTTATATAGTAAAAAGTATTAATATACGTACTACTCCGTAGCTGTAGCTTGCTACAAACATTGAGTTAATGCGAATCGCTCCGTTCATTTGCAAATGAGGCTCTTGCCATGTATCGCTCGAATAGCCTGGATTTGGATTGGATCGAATGTAAATTAATAATGAATAATGTTTGTTTGTTCTGTACGATGCCCACAGCCCATGACACACTGTATATCATTGCGTTCGTTGCGTTGTAACGTAACTAAACTAAAAGTATCATAATAATAATATTATGTATATAGATATAGTTGTTAGGCTAGTTGATAGTATTATTGTATGTTAACACCATTAGAGTTTAGCACTACAATAAAAATTATACCATGGATTATATATAGTTACAATAAATATGGGAGAATGATTTTGTATTAGTAATAGTAAGTATAATATAGACTATAGATGAAAATTGTACATTTTGGTACCGGTTCGCCAAGACAAAAGCAATTTTCTCCGCAGTTTAGCATGAAACATAAACTATGATGCAAGTTAGTTGCGTGGCCGGGCAACTGCATGAAAACCCGTAGCTGTTAAGTTAAGATTATAAGTCATAGAGAAATGTCATAGGAGCAAGCGTGAAGATAAATCGTTTTTGAGCTCATTTGGAACAGTTCAACAGAAAAAGAGTTAGAGAGAACTCGGAGGCAGCCTTTCTTTAAGGACAGGCGCAGCAATGAAAAACCATAATAGTAATAGTAATAAGACACAGCACACAGCATAGATCTTTGGTCTGTTTTTGCATTTTGCATGCGGTTTGAATGATTTTAAAGAAGGCGTTGTAGGGGCGGCGCATGTCATCGTCACCGCATTTCACATTGAGCGTTTTAGTTTTAGGGGCCTTGCGGTCGTTTGGGGTATTTGAAGACAAAATGAGCTTACACAGAAGTATACGACCGCCGAAGAGGTTTGTCACAAAGTTAATTTCATAAAGTAAGAAATTCATGTTACAAAGTAAAAAGAATCAGTTTGAGAGCTACACAAAAACGTAATGAAAATATTTTATGACAAGAAAAGAAAGGTTTTTTCTTCATTCTTAATCTTTATACTAGACGAAAGAAAGTTTATTTGATGAGACTAACCATATCGGCGGCATTCGATGGCCCTGGGGAACTGTGGTCCCCATCCCTATAACCCGGGTCGTAGGATACATCAAGCAGTTGAGGCGATGACCCAGTACCTCCTGAAGGACCCTTTGATGAGTTTTTCCGTTTGTGACGAGAAAATAAGGTATGATCATAATTTTTGTAGCACCCCGTCCCCGTCGTCGTTGGCTTATCACGTTGTTCTCCTTCCAAACTATTTGCGTCCGCCTGGGACATATTGTGTCCTGTGAGCATTTTCCACAAACAACATTAATTCCGCATTCTTTTCCATCCCTTCATTTGCGTTTCATCTCAAACAAGCCTTTATGATTAAAGCTCATGCTGCTTTGTTCATAGCAGGACGTATGGTTTAGCTTTGGTAACTGAACTGGGTATAATCAAATGAATTCTTTTTTTGTCAAAAAATGTGTGACTTGAGATATTTGTGTTTCAAGCGAAACTGTGAACAGATACGTTAACTGAATTGAAGCAAGAAAATTATAATGGGTAGTTTCTCTGGAACATCATTTTCATGAAATGGACCATAAAAACGTTACTCTTGTGTAGCATCAGATGAATGGAATCAGTGACAATTTGTAAACTAGGTCAAACAGGAATCCAAGGAAGTGGAATGTTGACAGGCAAGAAGTGGCTGTAAGTGGGTATAAATGCTTGTTTCGTTACACTAAATTTAATCTGAATACAATTAAGTGACATCCTATGAAACTGGTAGTTTACCGGTTTAAGACTAACTAAACGATATGTGCGTCTAAAACAACAATATTTCAACGTCATTAGAGCAAGCAGGCTATTTAGTAAAGTTTATATTGCCTACATGATCTGCACGTATACGTGCTATGTTAAATCAACAGCAATAAGTAGCACAAATATAGACCCAAGCAATGCATTGTGATGTTTAACCTGCTAAGTGCTAACTAACAGAACAATAGATAAATACTACTACTGAAACATCTACGGCTCGTTGCTATCTTGCTGAAATGCCTTATTACGTCTTAAATTTTTAAATCGTACATATCTGAAAAGTAGCATTCCTCCTGCTTTGCTTGGCGATAATGATATGATGACATCATTTTCTTTTATGTATATCTTATACTGTGCTAACATTGCAAATTCCAACAAACTACTCGCTCGTTCAGCGTCGCGACGACGACGTTGACGTTAAGATGAACGGAAAGCAAGTATACTCAAACGTTATTGCAGTGCTTACGGTGAATTCTGATTGTGCAATATGCACTCAGATTGCTAGTGTATATTATTAGTGTTGGTATATTGGTGAAGGAAATCAATGGAGATGCAACAACAATGTAAGAAACGTTTACCATTCTTGTAGATTCACATGAACGCTAACAGTTGTTTGTGTTCAAGGTACAAGTGTTGCATTGCATAGTACTATAATACTATAATATTATATAATCATTAGAGTATAGCATATTCCTTGGAATTTGTGGTAAAGATGAGCTATAGCTGCAAAATGTATGAATGATCATAGAGTGAATGATAGGACCTGATATATTATATGCTACGCTACCCATAATGTAATAGGAAATGATTTGATAGTCATAATATATAATTTAAATGTGTTGTTGAGTGTAGATGACTTTTTGCGTATCTTTGGAATTGGGATGAAAGGGTACGTAAGCTAGGGTGGTAAGTGGTAATTAATGAAACAATAGTACAACTGTGGACTGAGCATTGGACACAAAGAGTGACGAAATGTAGAAAGGTTGTTTTGTTAAAGTGTGACTCGCCTGTATCGACAATGACATCGATCAGGTCCATGCTTTTGGCGAAGGCATCACGGAGGTTGACATGACGGAAGGAGACAATGGAGCCTTCCCTCTTGGCACGCTCCAGGGCCTCGCGTCTCTTGAGAGCCTTCTCCCGTCTCATTTGGTTCTTGTAAAACTCGGCAAAGTTATTGACAATGATGGGAATGGGCAGTGCAATGACCAAGACCCCACATACACAACATACACTCCCGATCAACTTGCCTATGGAAGTCTTGGGATACATGTCACCGTAGCCAACGGTGGTCATCGTGATCACGGCCCACCAAAAGGTCGTTGGAATGCTTTCAAAGTCTGCATTCTCCTCTCGTTCTGCAAAGTAGGCGAGAGAGGAGAAGATGAGCACGCCCATGGCCAGGAACAGCATGAGAAGTCCTAACTCTTTGTACGAATTCCGCAGAGTGAAGCCCAAACTCTGCAGACCGGTCGAATGTCGGGCCAATTTGAAGATCCGCAGTATCCTCATAATACGGAACACCTGGACAATTCGACGGACGTCGGCAAACTGGTCGGACGCACCACCACTATGCTTCTTCGACTCGAGCAGGAACAAGGAAATGAAATAGGGGAGAATGGCCAGAAGGTCGATATTGTTGAGTCCTCCCTGAAGAAACTTGCACTTGTCGGGTGAGGCGGCGAGACGGAGGACGTACTCCAGAGTGAACCACGTGATACAGACTTCCTCCACCATCGCCAGATAGTGGTTTTCCACCAAAATCAGGTCGTCATGCTTGCTAGTCCGATTCGCTCCAGTCAATCTATCCCCTTTGTCACCGACAACACGACCACCAGACGTGGTATCACAATATGTCTCATTCTCATTAGCACACTCATACTCTTGTAGCTCCGGCATTGTGTTCAGAGTAAGAGCTATTGTGGACAATACTATGAAAAGTATGGAAATCACTGCCACCACCTACAAACCAAGGCACACGACAAACATTCTCTTCAATTATCTGCTTTAGATTCATCAATTCCTGTCTCCACTTTCTCCTTCTTCCCTTTCATCCTTCCTTTCTTTCATTCTTTTTCTTTAGCATGTATGTATATGTATGTAAGTCGTGCTTTAGTATTGCTTTCTTTTCTCCTTCCTTCCTTATTCAAATCTTCACCATTCTTTCATCTTTCTTTCTTTGCCTTCGTCCGACGATGCTCTTCTTTGCATCTTTGTGCATTTACAGAGCGTTACCGAAGTATCTTCGCGACTCACATTGGGCTTTCGCCTTCGCTTCGCTTTCTCTTTCCTCAATGCATGCATGAACGAAGAAAGTAGTAAGTAGCGTAGTGCGGATCATACAGACATATCACATCATTTCATCACATTACTCATGGATGGACTCAACAGCCGCTCGCTCCTCCCGATACACAACATGTATACTCTATCATCTAATGCGAATACGAAGTTATCGAGGATACATCCTTCGTCCTCACTTCATCCGCTTTTCACCCTCATTTACTTATCTCAGCAAAGCTCGCTCATTCATCATGAGGTGTCAGGACAAGAGAGAATCAGGGAAGAATGTCGCACGACAGGACTGTGTGGAGGCATACACTTCGGAGGCTCCACAAGCCTCAGGAGACATTGTATTTCTTCTTCTGCACACACAGTCACAGTCACGCGGGGAACAAAGGGCATGAGGACCATATGGAAACAATTCCCTATTGACACGGACGACACGGAGACAGTGAGATTTGGGTGGATATATGTGAACTGGACAAAAACACTTTCCTATGCTATGTGCTCAACTCAATTGAACTCAACTTGCAGAGAAATTCAAACTGATTTGTGCGCAACTCAAATGCATTGCAGATTTCGTTTACATGTCACAAAACTAGCCGTTTCTCCAGTATCATTTTTTTTAAGTAAAATGCGTTTTCAGCAAGAAGAACTGAATCAAATAAATCTGTACATATCATATTTACTTTCCAACAACTGTGTCAGATCATAACAACTGAGAAAGTTGCCAAGCTTTTTAGTTCATATCCCAGCGATGATAAAATTAAACGGTATTATAGGTACGATTAGATGAAAACACCTGCTCTTTCGAATCTGGAGCCTTCGTTGTACAATACTTTAGTATACTCATATTGAAACACTGATAAATTATCATTGTGTGCACCTAATCAGAAATACACTATCATTTGCATTATGTACATCATAAATCAGAAATAACTCATAAATTATCTACAAATGTACATTTTACAAACAACCAGGATTCGGATCTTGTACGAAAGATTAAAAATGAACAAACGTACAGCATTGTTGAAGCTAATTGGGTCAATTTCTTTTCTCTCAAATTGCATTCACAAATGTTTTATTAGCATTTAAAAGGGATTTGATTTGAAAATGATTTGACTATCTCGAACTGTGTTTATTTTGTATTAAATTGTCTAATGACAGAAAATTTCAAGTTGCTGAAAGTTGGCCAATCGGATACGTTTAATTGTCAACATGGCCTTGAGAGTGTTTCAGAATGAGACACGTATAAAAGTCAATGAAAAGCCACGTTTACCAAGCATCAGAAGCCAAGAATGCAGGAAATGTGGTCTTTGCTCAGTTAACTTCACGTAGTACTCAGACGAAAAGACTAAAGCTACATTTGCATCACTTCTTCACTAAGTTACTATACTTCAAACGTAAAAACGTTGTTGGATTTGAGAAGAGAGTAAAGAATTTTTGCTTCGTTGTAAGATTAAAATATCTCATCAAAGTTGTGGTGTACAAGGCTCAAGAGACGAAAGAGAAGAGAAGACAGACACACTCAACTTGAGAACCAGAAGATTTTGCATATCAAATAACGAAGGGTGTGCGCTATTTTGAGCATTGTTGGCACAAGCCAAACGGTTCAAGCGGCAGGTATTTTTGCAATATCACACATTGAAGACGACGACACACCATACGACACGTACAATCCCATTTAGAACATCACAAATTGTTCAAGACCAAAAACGCACAAAGAAAAAAAATGAGTAACAAAATTGGACACATTTGCAGTCTACATTCACTGTGTGTTACTGATGTTTGGACTCACAACAACGAACTATAACAAAAGTGCCTTCGTTACCAAAAAGTATCACATGCAACACTGACATGAACACACACAAAACGACAGCACACCAACACCAACGCATTTCAATGATTCTCCCTTCTTTTTTTCAGAAGCGCATCATGACGACACTCATCAAACATTAACTCAGCTCTGTCCCGTTTCCTATACATGTGCGAATTTCGCATTCCATCGGCTCTCACGATACAGTAAGGTCTTCTATTCCTATTCCTATTCCTATTTTGCAAACAGGCAGTATTGCGCTTTACGCCTATCGCTTATCCCTACGCCACCATTCCCTTCGCAAACAAAATGTTCAGAACTCAGAGGAAATACGAATCATTCAAATTTCCATTCTGATCACGACAGCATAACATGAACTGAACGAGAATAATGCGATTCATAGGTTAAATCATTTTCTGCTGACTGACTGACACCGTCCATGTTTCTTATTTATACCTTTAAGATTCACATTGCTTCTATTCTAACAATAAACTGAAAAACACATGCGTTTATTTTTTTTCAAACTGCCTTGGAATATAAAAACAGAAATGTATACTACTGCGGTGGTATAAAAATGGATCCAAAGCATGGTCAAACTGTTTAATGAAACGAATTTCACTGGACAGTTTAACAAACAAAAGTAACTACTGTAATTCTTTTTGACTGCGCTGACTCAATATCACGAAACCGTACACTTGAGAACGGTAAGGTAATAAGAATGTTTACTTCCTGTGAGATTTCGTGTAGTGTAGCAAATCAGAAATGTTAGCTTACTCTGTCAAATACTGTTACGTGTTTATGAGGTTTAAGGAAAGTGAATGTAAACAGTCTGATTGACTGAGTGTGTATACAGTGGAGCAATATAATGTACTAGCTTAGTATACAAAATATCTTGTGTTTCGAGAATGATTCTTTCACTGTGTAGTATAAGTTACATACATAATGTAAGGTTTCGATTTCAGCTATACTGTAACAGGTTACGAAAAGTATATTAGAAAAGTCATTGCCATTCAAGTCAAAAGGCGTCAGATCCAATCCGAAAACATTCCTTCAAAATGATTGGCAAATTGCCGAATGCAGTCATGCCACGAACAACATTCATCATATTACACTGCTAAGCTACTATATACAGTATTATATAGAGTACTGGTATGCTGTAATCGTAGAATCAGAGAAAAAAGCAATGGAAAAAGCCATGCTTGAACGTTTAGCAAGTTTATAAGTATCCATTCTATCCATTATTCATTACATGCAGGGTTCGGTTCATATTATTACACACAACATTGAAAGCGATGAAAGCTAAAATGTAATGCAGATGTCACAAGTATAAAAGCCAACATTAAAGTCTAGCAATAAAACACCAACGTAAACGTAAGACTAAGTTGGAATTTGAACTTTACAAGTTACGGCAAGATAGGAAATTAATGCTCAAATGAACCTGGAGAATGTCAAAAGTCAATACTATTACAACGCTGAAATGTCCTGTTGTAAAAACTCATGAGGCGTAAATGGGGCGTGTAACCGTAACCAGGAGTGGAACAAAACAAAAAGAAAATGAACTGACTCCATCGACTCAAAGCCCAAAATGTCAGAGAGGGCAAAACGACATGCTTGTAATGTGGTGACCGTTTGTCTACAAAATTTATAACAGTGCGCAATAATGGCATTCCAGAACAAAAACAAAAGGGATAATCACTAATCACACAGAGGAATGATGAAGGGACACGACAAAGGATGAATAAGTGTCGAAGAGACTTACGACTACCACCAAAAGTTTAAGTACACGGGTATTTAATGTAATAAAAGTCGTAAACGGAGTGCCCAATTGTCCCTAATCGTCAGAGATTCAATAGGCTCTATTCATCATTAGGTCGCTAAAATCATAATGGTATATTTGAGCGCGAAGCATAACATCACACAATTATCCAACCTTAGCGTTTATCTTTGTCTCCGATACGAAACTAGCAATACAAGTACAAACTCATGAATACTGTGAGCTCACTCTGCAATTCTTGTGAGTTCAAAACGACTCGCAAGTGGATTTCCCAGTAAGCCAATGGATTTATGAACATGGGGAATTTCTACAGTTCACATACTCAAATGGCGTACCAAAGAAATTCCTACATAGAAAAATGGGTGTTTCGTCCCTGGGAAATTGATTTTTGCTGGAACTCAAGTGTGAAGTTATACCTCAGCATTCAAAAGCAATTTTTTTAGTCGACAGTGTTAAATGATTTGAATATTAAAGCGACAATGGAAAGCCTGACGGGTAGGGAAAATTGAGATTTGTATGTACAAGGCAAGATCGTTGCCAAAGCTCTATTCCCATCATTATCAACTTTTATGGAAAGTCAAGAAAAAGATCGTTTTTATGCTTTTTCGACTTTCCGGGTTAATGACGACCGGTGTATGGAGCAGGTTGACGACGCGGGTGAACACCTTTAACTCAAGACAAAGCAAGAAAATAGAGAAAGAGAGAAAGTTTTGATTAAATTTCAACAACAAGCATCATAAATTACAAAATTTGTAAAGGTGCCACTTACATTCAATGTGAAAGTGAAAGTGAAAAGTGTTCAATAATTATTGTGACTGTAAAACATTTTGCAAACTTTTAAAGTATTTGTGTAATCAATAATCAGATTATGTGATTCTATTAGTAGTTAATAATCACTTTTAAATGTACATTGAACATATACTTTCAACGCATAAAGTTTGAGTTAGTTTGCGTTAGTAAACCAATAAATTGAACCGAGTCGATAATTTCTTACTGTGAAATGTTACTGTTCGTACCAATCCTGTAACCTGTATCATTTGAATATCTGCGTGTACTTACCGGTATAATAAAAAAAAATTCTGTTGAGTGTTGATGTAATGCTACATAAATGATTATTCACAAATAATATGTTCATGTCGTAATATTGTAATAAATATAGTACGGTAAGGTAAATGGAAGGACAGGATAAATGCATACCGTTCAGAATATAATTACAAGGTGATTAATTTAAACATGCCAGAGTGCTAATTCCACATTTAAATCATTGCTCGTGTCTCTGTAAACATTTAATCCTATCTCATATTTGAATTGAAGATATCAATCATCTTAGGAATGCAGGAAAGCGCACAGCTCAGAAGAATTGGCACTCAGAAATTTCAAACGAAACACCTTGCGCATCGGTAGTAAAAAACAATATAAAAGCGCAACAAACTACGATCATGTACCACAGCATGAAAGAGCAAAGTCTATTGACACACTAAAAATGTTTACACTAGATTTCATTTTGGTCACCATCGCATCACCTTAAAAACTATGACATCGAAATTCGCAAGGCACGCTTAACAATACACGCAAGCTGGGGCACATCTCAGAATCATAATAATGTTTTTCGCCTACGCTTGATTTGTACATGTGTTGGTCTAATAGCCCTTTTCGAAGTAAGTAGGTGAAACGTCTCATCTAAGATCCTCTGATAAACCACAGAACGTGGAGGCATTTGTCTCACGTCGCAGTCGATTAAACCTGCAACATGACCAGGTTTCCTTTTGGCTGCTTTCCCTCGTTCGGTCACTATTCGCTTTACGTTGCACTTCCAGAGAGACAGTTTCCTATTGCTCTGCGGTACGTGAGCCACATTGTGTTTCCAGTCAAATGAAAGGTACTATATAAAGTAAAGGCCAGTAGAGCCAGTGGTTGTCGTTCTCGTTATATGGTCGGAGAAAGATTCTCCAATCCAATCTCCTTCTGTGAACAAGCTTTTCTCTTTCACTCGCTCCTAGAGTATTTCGTTACCTTTCCTATCTTTACTCAACGTAAACGACGAAGGAACACAACGCAGCACAGCACTCTTAATAACTTGGACTCAGCGGACTGTCACTCTCTAGCGGAAATGAGTCTTGGTGTTATCCAGTTGACTATATTTGTAATTAGCATCAGCGTGGCGCTGTTCCTTTGAGCCTTACTGACTTTAATGAGTAAATTAATTGTAACTCGTTCTCAACTCTCCTTCCAATCCCTTTATCCTGTTTTGAGCTAAACGCCACTTTCTGCATTCAGCGTCCATTACCGTCGTTTCTCCTGTTCTCTTGCCATTATAATTAGTATTTTGAAACTCGAGGACTATCTCGGAAACTCAACGCAAGATACGCATTAATCCATTACACTACTGCCTGAATCCTACAAAAAACTCCAAAGTGACTTCGATGAAGACTGACGCATTATTCATTCTTATAGTACGTACTATGCTGCTTTGCTGTTTTTTTTATCAACGACTGGTAGATTTCTTTTTTGCAAGTAGGTGAGCTGCATAATGCAAGGCAAACGAGTCATTCTAACAACGTGAGCCTTCTGAAGTATTCATTGGAGTGTGAAGTGAAGATTTACCTCTTACGCAGAGACCTTTACGATACGAGATACGAGTCGTTCTGGCCTCTCCTAGTATCTATCGTGTGGTGTGCATCTAATTTAGTTCTAGCGTCCTAGCACATATGAGACTGTGTCTGCTCTGCGCACTTATTTTCTACTCCTGAATGCATTTCTCATTTTGGCTATTGGCAGACGATAACTTTTACTATTCACTTTGGCTGCGTTGCGGCATTCGGATTTCGTCCACTCTCAAAGAATAATGCAGAATGCTTAAATTCGGTTCCGTTTATCCACCGGTTCATTCGTACAATCGTACACCTGCGATGTAGCTGTGCACCTTACATTCCAATAGAAGTGGGCTAAAGAAAAGGAAGACCAAAAGGCGAAGGCTAACTTCAGAAGACACTGAACTGCTCCATTCTTGCCCGTGGACTACATTCACATTTAATATGCTATACGTCTGCCAATTTTAACGGAATGGGAGAAAAAGAAACATATTGTGCACAAAGATATTATTGAATCTGATTGTGAGAATATATGCTACTCAATACGACGCGACGGTCGCTGCCAAAAATGAAACCGAATTCCTAGCATATGTTCTTTGCCAATTGTTTTTCAGCATTCAACAGAGCCAAAGGAGCTTACTTTACTTCTAGCCGTTCTTAGTACCATAGTATTTGCTATTATGTTGTTGTTGACTGATTGAATTATTATACTAGGCATAATAAATACTCAGAAATGATGAAGCTCCGATGGTGAGCATGTAACCACAACCAGTAAGGTTTCTGCCTTACAATCACGGAAATGAGTGCAATGTTGTGAAGACGTTGTTTATCGTTGGAATTGGAATCTCACAGCTTGAGTGTGTTACTCTCAGCTCAACAAATAATGCACTGTAAAGACTACGAACTCCAAAGTTTGCTACACGTACATACGTCAAAAGAAAAATTCTCTACTGCGCAACAGCGAATTCTGCACTGCAATGCATTTTGCGGTGATCTAAAACCACCATTACGGTTTTTGCTTTGCTCAAAAACTGCGCCGATTTTTGCCAAAAACAGCTCGGGCGTCGAAGACATCAATTGCGCAATACACAAAGAGTTTTGCACCATCAACATCTACAAAGTCTACTTAAAGGACATGAGCGCGACACATGTGCACAAAAAACCGCGGAAGCCGTTTTTCCGATGACACAAAGGCGAGCAGGTTAACTGCCTACTTTGTGTACTGACAAGGAGCTTTCATGCTTTTCAAATCTGAGATTGCTCTTCGTTCCGGTGAAGTCTTGCTTTGAGTCGCTAGCTTATTTAGGCTCTCGCCGTGCAGACTCTGTGATCCAGCACGATGACACACAGATTCTAAAAAAGTACACTCTATAACAGACTTGACAACGCATCTATACTGTCTCCCGTAGCATCTGACACAGTTTCGCATTTCACTACGACTTCCAGCTCCCGCGAGGCGCTACACTAGATAATTCGGGACTACATAACCTACTTTACTACCCATCACAGGACACAGTATAAAGAGGTGAGGTGAAGGACGGAGTTGGAAGAAAGGCATGAGAAAGACACGTTCACTTCTCCGGACTACAAAATATCACTTATTTGAGGAGAAAAAGCCTCGTTGGCTCACTTTACATTCTTTGGCATGGCCGCTCAACACTTCGTACTACGTTATGATTTACGACGCTAAAGAAGATACAAAAAATTTAATACTTTTCTTGACGAACAATCTGGAATGGCGACACCTTCATTTTGCTTCATACTTTGAGACTCACGACGAATTATTATTAACTTAATGTACTGGTAAATATAGTGAAAGATCAACGTGAGAATGAAAGCATCGTGTTCACTACGTACAATACAACAAAGCGCACGATTTCACTCGTTGCGCTGTGCTGATTATTGGACTAAAATTAAGTCTTTGAGAGATTATATTCATATTTTCGCATTAAGTTGATGAAATAAAAACGTTGGAAAACCAGAAAGGAATTAGTGTACTTACCCTCGCTGGACAAGAAGATGTAGGCTTTTCCAGTAGATCCCACACGTACTTCTTGTACTTGGCGCAGGCCCCTTCTCCAAAGTCTTCTTCGTCGCGTTGTCGAAGAGACTCGGCTTCCTTCCGCATCTCTTCGTAAACATGTTCTTTCCGTTGATGATATTTATGTTGGCAGCAAGACTCCAAATAAAGCTCATCGATGCCCCAATACTGCAGGTCTTCCGTGAAGGCCAAAACGCACATTTCGTCCACCAAATGCAACTTGCCCGTGCGGTAAAAGTTGAGGATTGAGCTGAAGGACTTGGGGTGTCGGTCAAAGAAGTATTCGTTGTCCACCAGGTTGTAATCATCACACATCTCCATAATCGCTTCGTGAGTGTTACATTCTCTCAATTGACCCAATCGTGTGTGAGGTAAGCGATCGAGTGTTTTCCATAACACTTCGTGCTTCACCCCGCCAACGTTTAGTGTCACTCGTCGATTGAGAGCCTTGTTCCGCATGATCATGAAAGGTTCCGGTGGGACGGAGGTATTGGATCGGGACGAACGCCGAGCCCCGCCATTCTCCATCTCGTCGCACTCTCCATCGCCTCGAGCGGATGAAGATTGTTGGCGTTCCGAGCTGTCGTCGTCCTCTTCCATTTGCTAAATATAATAATGTTAATATTTACATCATCAAGCGCCAAGCATCAATCAAAGCCTCATCATGTCATATCTCCATCAGACAATGAGGACACGTGTAATCCTGCACATATCATTGCTCCTCACTTTAAGCTGTCATGTTCCATGCTGTAGTGAAAGTAACTAAATGCGATAGATGATGAATTCCCCTACAGCAATTTTTGAAGATGACCAGATCATTGCAGGCATTGGCATATAGTATACAAATCGTATAATATAGTGCAGTGATAGTGATGAGGACGACGAAACTCGGTGTTATATGCTTACCACTACAGTCTCCACTCAACTCAACTTCCATCTATTTCCTTTTTGAAAACGCAAAATTCGTTTTTGCAAAGAATTGCAAATTGTTCAAAATGTAGAGATCCTAATAAGTTTCATGAAATAAGTTGTGCAGAGAAAAGTTGAAAGAAGTTAATATGGATATGGACTGTCTGTCTTACTGTCTTCACAGCGGCACCTGCTTTTACTCTTTTTTCCCATTCTGTCTTACAGAAGCCTTCCAGACGTTCCACTTGAGCGTTCAACCCACTTCTTTCCTTTCGTTTAACTTTCAAAGGGGATTATGTGAACTCTTTTCTATGCTCCCTGCTTGACTGGTTCACACATTACAACGCATTTGAGCTGGAGATCTCATAGGATAGCCCGAAGTAGCACGCATTTGCTTTCCTTCCTTCCTGAACAACGGGGAAAAACAGAAGCGAGGAGGAACGGACGATGGAAGATATCTTGGTAGACAGAGTGAACTTAAAAACCTTGTGGTATCCGAACATATATCATCCTTGACAAGATAAACTGCATCTTCACACAAAAAGTGACGTTCCACTAGACTTACGTTTGTCAATCTGCTCTCGTGCATATGAGCAAATCCTCCTCATTTATCAATGGTTAGCGCATAAGGTGATTGTGAAAAAACCTTCTTCCTCCATCTCACTCAATTTCCTACATTTGTGCACATCTTATTGGAAGGCTGATGTGTGTCGACAAATACTATTATATATTCTCCCTTATTCCACTTTCCCTTGTACTTTCCTCGTCGGCCAAGCCGTGACATCACAGGCGTGTGTATTATTGTTTTAAAATCACTCGAATCCATCCGCTTCCCATATGTTGATTACATATAGTTACAGTGTATCACGGAAATATTACATCAATTCCATACCCACTATCTGAAAACGGTTATAGTCTTTGGCGTCGACCCACATTACAATAACTTTTTTGTGTTCGTGCCATTTCCATTTTTCCATCTCTTCAGGCGCATACTTATCAAAATTAGATAATTTTTCGAATAAAGGCACAATGCCTCTGTCGTATGACCGCACTACAATGGAGAACATGAAAAATTCATCAATATTTGCCTCATGCATGCGAGACATGTGGAGCAGATGGCTTTTGCGAGTATTTGCTCAACCTTTGATACCCACTCTCCAGCACGTTTTAGTACTCCTAATCGTAATAATACCTAATGCGATAATAGAAATGGAAACCTGTTTTACTTAAGAAGATTTTCCAAGGGCACATGAACGTATTCTTGCCAAACAAACTCGAGGATTTCCGCGTGCTGTACGACAAATTTGAACAATTACTCAACTACACATGTGTAATATCGTAATATATCCACTCAATTCTATCAATGCTATCGATCACTTTTCGTCATCGTCCAACAACTCGGGGAAATGAATTACCGTAACGCTAATAGTGAACGGTAAGTAAAAGTCACGTAAATCAATGAAAGTAATGAAATCGGAGTCTATTAATAGTTTCTTTGGAGACGCAATACTTCAAGCATACAATTCTTGATGATTCGGCAAAACCTATGGAGCAAAAGTTGGAGAGGACTCCATTCCATCTCAAAACGCTGAATTACTTTATTTGGACCGTAATCAAAATTTCTGATAACTGCAGTTCATTCCTTCATTAATCGGTAAAGAGGGAACAAATCGAACAATTTGATACAAACTTCCGTTGTAATGGAATGATTGTACTATTATCCCTGCTCTATTGATCATAAACATGACAACTTTCTCTGGGATGATTCCAGAAAAGATGACGAAACAATGAACGAATGGACGTATGCAGGATTACTGGATTACGCGGTTTTTCTTAATTGCTTAAAACATGAACAAAGTTGCTTACGTTGACGATGTCCCATTTCACCCCTTGATATTGATTGGAGTCCCCTTCACCCGTGGAGTCCAGGTGGCCCTTCCTGGATGGCGGAGGACTGCTGGCGGCCATTTTATGGACTTAGTCACAACGTTCGTCGTCGTGTTGCGCTTTACCGCGTGAGCACAAACTGACATGAGGAGCAGGAAAAGTCGAAGAAGTAGAGGTGAGACGCGACAGGACGATCACATTACTTTCCATCTCAACATTAGTATCACAAAGGGTAGCAAGATACGGAGTAGCACCAGCACCACTCGTTAACAGATTAGCACACGAAGGGGAGTCAAAGGAAAAGACAACACGAGGAGCAAACCAGAAGAGAGAAACGTGCATCTGTCGAGAGCCTTTCGTTTCCTCATCTTTGGTGAGCATTATTCTTCTCAGTTAGTGAGACAAGTGTAAACATTAATCGATTTGAACACGGTCGCTTGGTGGTACAAGGGGATATTGCCTTGTTCTCCAGCTGCCTTAAGTGTGTGCCGCGGACTTTTCCCAATTGCTCCACTTGAACTACGGGTGGCTTCAATCATTAAACCAGGATCTCTTCTCATTCCTCTGCCAAAGAACAAACACACACACACAATTTATTACACCTTTTTCTGCTAGTGTTAGCACAACCCTTAAATGTTTTTTCTATAGTCTTGCGCTACATGAAATCAACTTATGGAACCACTCGCGAATTTCAAATTGTGAATATATGTGTCACTATTACAAATTAGAATAAAATTCCAAACTGCAGCAAAACTAGGATTCTAAGGCATTACAGGGAAAGTGTTTCCTGTTATATAGTAATACTGCGACTAACCTTTCTGTTTGTAGTAGCTCATAAAATGATGTGCATCGTAATTATGTTAATGTCTAATAATATGGTTGCAGAAGAGCCTAAGCGGTTCTAGTTTGTACTAGTGGATCTGGGAGATTGGAGACTTGTGGTGGAGCACAACACTGCTAACCTCATTTTGATTGCATTCACTGAATTCACATTGAGAGCAGATGACGGGGAGTATGGAACGTCAGGAAGTGAAAGGAAGTTTTAAAAAAATGAGAATGAACCCCAGCTTGAGGGAGTCAGGTTAGCTTTAGGTAAGATAGACGTCAACTCGCCACTTTCTCTTTGAGAAGAACTCACAAAAAATGATCTCCTTGCGGATCCTCTTTCTGTGTAGGCTCCCTCGTTTTCTTTCTTTCGCTCTCCTTTCGCCGAAATGAAGATATGCAACAGGGAGGAGGAGGAGAAAGGCAAATTGTGAGGAATCTGACTGAGAGCTGAAGCTGCCAGTGTCACAAGCAATCACTTCCAGGCAATCAGAGGCTCTGCTGCTGATCGGGAAAACTCGCACTAGGAAATCATGATTGTCTAATGATGATAAGCACCTTGATAATGAAATGAGAGCGGGGAGCACCAGACACTAGAGCCACTGTCACCTGTCCACTTATAAAATTTGTGAGACATCCCTCCAGAAATAGGAGAGGGGAGGAGGCCAAATAGTTTTTTCATGGCAATGGCTTTCAATGCAATGATTCGTTACAGTTTTACGAGTGGGACAAAGTTACAGTGTGCGTTGCATGCAGGCAAAGGCTTTTGAGAAGAGAGAAAGAGCGAAACCGAGCGAAGAGAGGTTCGAGTGGAAAAGAGACGAAGGCAGCAACGGTGAGAGCAGAGGGAACACAAAGTCCAAAGCAAAGGAAAGAAGAGGAGGCAGTCATGTCGACTCTCTTGCGCATTATGGCTTGGTCGATCAATAATACCCGGAGACGCCTTAACAATTGGATCGGACCCATAAGCGCAAGTGAACGGGGAATGGAACGAAACTCGGGGTCCGAGGAACATTTTCCTCACTATGCACTACCACCCGAAAAATCGCTACAGCAGCAAGAGCACCCGCCAAAGTTACCAACCAGCCTCTTTCTCTGTCGACCCTCCTAGCACTCTTACGCTCTTCTTAAGAAAAATTGCAAGTTCCCGAAAAGATCCGACTGACTCACTAGAACAACTCGCGCTCTTCTTCCTTGTCTTCAACTTCGTGTGCTTTCGAAGATGTTTTCCGGCTCGAATTCGGCCACAATTCGATTTCGATACCATGTCTTTTGTACAGTCTTTCCTACACCTTTTCCATTCGCTGTCCCTGTCTCTTTCTTGCCCTAGTCAACAAGTTTGTCCTCCGTTCCGTTCTCAGCTCTTATATGGATTTTCACTTGCTCCACTTACAAACTCAGCTTTCTTCAGCGCCTCACTCTCCATTCGCCTCTGTACCAAATCTAAGGCATATTAGTTCTTCCGACCAAAGGCATTCTTTCCAGTATCCTTTGGCCTCCTTCTTTCTCCACATTTCCCTATTCAGACGTGTGAGTATTATGACTTCATATCTGCCTTATAAGCTCTCCTCGTGAGCCGCCGTCTCTGGGGACTAGATTCTTTACACCTTTTCAGAGTGTGAGCTTGCTCGTTCGCTCATAGACGCAGTCATAGTCATACTACGGATATATATCTTAATATGCTTTTCCGTGTACCTATATGCAGCATTACCACGTTTACGACTACTTTTCTCGCAAAATGTGCTTGTTCCTTGTACCTACTCGTTTGCGTACCATTTTTGTAGCTATCCCACGGCTCGGCCACTTTTCATCCATTTCCCGTGCCGGGTCTTTTGTGTCTCGCAAGTGCACAGACGAAGTGACACACTGTGCACTGCGTGAGACCACCCGATATTTCAATCGGATTCCAGATTCCATGTTTGGCTCATCAACCATTCCGCAATTCCTAATTCGGAACCAATTCGAATTCCACTGGCCTACTTGCCCATAAAAATCGAGGTGTTTCATGCTATACGTCGTTAACGAACGTATGCCTTGTCCAAGCGTTGGCGAGTGAATTGACTCGAGAAGGAAAGCCGGCAGGGGCATTTTCACTGAACGACAGAACTGCAACTCATGGCGGAACCTTTTGCTTCCTGTGCTCCAGTAACTGGGTGAAGGGAATCAATGAGCTGCTGCCAGCTGCCCTACCTACATGTTGGTCGATACTCCAGCATACCATGTAATCTTCCCTTGAGTTCCTCTTCTCGCCGCTTGAATAGATGTGAGGAACACAGAGGAACACAAAGAGAAAGCAGCGTACACCAAGAGAAAGGCTAAAGGCAGTAGGACACAAGGACTCTCATTCATGGAATATCCCAGAGACTTTGGGGAGCACGAACGGATTACGGAGGCATAAGAAGATCACTTGCAACCATGAACAGCAAGGAGCAGAGGCAACATGGGCCAGCCAACTTTCAATGTCGTGGCATGCTGGTGGTCGCAGTTCGTCCTGAGAGCAAGAGAGACGGAACCGACGGAAGGGAAAGCAAGTGAGGGAAAAAGACAGAAAGCAGCAAGACTCAACTGCCGTACTGACGTAGAACCGTCGGCAACGTCTCCCACGTCGACGCTGTCCGTCTCTGCCGAATTCTCTTTTGAAAGAGTCCAAGTGGGTAATCTACCTACCTACCCTCCACCAGCCTGCTTTCTCCAGGCTTCCTCTGGCCCATTCCACGCAAAAAGACTCTGTGAACATGGGCAATGGCTTTTTCTATTCGACCACTGCTCACCCGAAATTCCTAATGAAGAGAAATATACGAGAAATCTCTCTCTCGTCATGTTCATGAGCTCGGAGTTCACATGCAAGAGCTGCAGACGCCAGTACACGAGCAGGTTTGTCCCTTTTCCTCTTCTGACAAATGTTTGCTTGCTCATCGCTTAGTGTACAGAAAGAAAAAAACATTTCTCCTACCACTGTCTCCGTAGTTCGTAGTCACTCCGTCTCTACTTGCTTCAAAATTAATGCTAACACTGGAGGAGAACTCTTTTATTTCGTCTCATGGCCCATCGTTTTCCCATTCTATTTAACTTAGCATCACAACAAGGCATCACGGTCCTCTCCCATGCTAAACTTAGTACTTGTACCCATACTTACATCCCAAAATATTTACTTTATTTATTACTTTACTTGTAGCGCTACGCTTCTACTACTTGACTCCATATTAAAACTTCAATACTAAATGACCTATTTGCTCAACTGTACTTTCCATTTCGCATTACAAATCCCACTAACATAGTAGCACATAGCAGTAGTTACCAGTAGAAAAAGCGAGGAAAAGTAGAACCAGAGCGACCAGGCGGCACATCCAACCGTTAAATGAGATGAACCGTGAACAATGCACAAAGGGTCAAATTGTGAGGATAATAGGGAGAAAGCGATAAGGCATCAAGTGTAGCGACTAGTGTCTGAATGAGGAGCCAATGGAATGAATGGTACTATCGTTATTGCAAAACGTGGGAGTGGAAGCCAAAGGTACATTGTTACGACGAGGACAAATAGTTCTCTGGCACTGAGCTCAATCCATGCTGCGTTTCTTGTCCCAATATTTTCTGTGTGAAAATGAATAGTAGAATTGATTCATAATCAGAAGTGGGTCAAACTATTCGGACTATTCCCCAGTGATCGTAGACGGAAAGGGAGGGAAATTTATCACAACGGCCTGTTGTGCCCCATCTGTGCATGAATGCGGATGTATCGTCGTAGCATAGGAGCACTCACCAAAGATGAAGTGGAAAAAGTCGGATACTGAAGAGAGAAAGGATTTGGGCCTCTTTGAATCCACACGCTTGCCTTGCCCCACTGAGTCATTCACTTGAGCACACTTTCCCCTCCCTTCTTTCCTATAATGCTTTCGTCCGAATTCCGAAACTTCCCAAAAGAACTCATTTTCCTATCCGTATACATAATATGATAATGTACACCAACTCACTATACTGACTATTATAATATAATATTTATAATTGATAATATTATACGTATTATTACGATGAGATAGAATATAGGGCATCCAATCATAATGCACTAACTTGTTCAAAGAAATTCAGTAGAAACTTGTAGCTTGCTGCAACTGCTGACGATCCTGGTCGAATCGAGAGGATAAAAGTAAATTCAGCCACAGCAGCACGAAAAGTTTCCTTGACGAAATGCCATGCCGTGCTTTAGTATACCGCATTAATAGTTAGCGTGAAAACTGCTGAATGTTCAGGTATAGTAGCACTATTACTACACCATGTCCACTCTATATTTTACACTCTATGTTAGAGAGAGAAACTATTAACATGGACATTAAAACGGAGTTAGTAGCCAATTGTGAACTTTGATAGCCTTGAGGGCACTTAACTTCAAATGGTTTGCTTTAGACAGATACGAGCAAAAGTTTGTAGTATATAGTTTTGTGAAAGGACATAGTAGTTTACCGTGTTTTTGGAAAGAGTGTCGCAAAATGAGTAGACCATAGGTCAAAAGAGAAAGAGTGTGGCAAGGCAAGTCTAAGCTAATTGCCTCTCAACATGGACCCATAAGGATTGAAAGTGTTTCACGCAAAGTAGGCAAGTTGCTGTCATTCATTGGAGACATTCGAGTGCAAGGAACGAGCCCCAAATTAATCTCTTTAATGAATCATGTTTAATATATTACAGTCAATGTCGCAAGATTTGGCCAAACTTTGGACACCTATAGACCAAAATGGAAAATGGAAAATCGTGTGTGTGGTGCGTGGTGCGGTCCCGTAAACCATTTGCTGCTACCTCAATTATCCCAAACATCCTATTCCTTTTACAGGTCAACGGTCATGCCACAAAAGACGTGGACAGAAAGCGATCTCGTAATGAAATATTAGATGAAGCAAAATCCCTTTCGTTCTCGTGTAATTCCTCTGAGTAAGAACATGGACAATAATCCTTTCCTGATGTAAAAGTTTCTGACAGCATTAACCCTATGACAAGGAAATGAATCTCATTTCCGACATTGCAGACAGCTATGGTCAATAGCCCACGAGTCATATTGCTAAAAGTGTGAGATTTTCCAGACACTCAAATACTGAAAAGCTTTCTACCATATTTTATCAGTTTGACGCTAACACAAATAAAAGTTGGCTTCGTCCAATTCTGCCCTGTGTCTGGTGGTGCAACACGGTGAGATGCATGACGACTAACAACCAATCTCATGTTGAGAGTGAGAGAACAGTCTACAGCAGCATGCAGCACAGTGAATTCATAGAGAATCCAACTTCGCACACTGCTAAAAGCCAAAAAAAGTGTTCAGAAGAGTAATGGGAAAAGACGTCCTATATATAGTAGTAAACATGACTGACGTGGGCCGTCGTTCATCGACTTTCTCTCTTACTGCTTTCTTCCTGTGGCACAAGGCAATGTGAAGATCCGGAGTCAAATTTCTCAATAAGATTACGTGTGTCACTTACACTTACAATTTTGGCATTTCACAAACTTCAACATTATATGGCCATCCCCGTCCCTTTCAACGGTTTTCCATCATTGTTACATTCACCGACAGCCCACTCTCCTTTGACTTCCTGTCTTTACGCAAACAAAAGGAATTTTCTTATTTTTTCCAGGAAAGCAATATTTGCAATTTCAGCCCAGGAAATTTGTGTCCGTGCACTTGATCAAGTTAACAACCAAGACAGATGAGCCAAAGATCTATTGATGTCACAAATCATCGCCTTTGAAACTGGATAGACTCCAAATCCATTGCACGTGTACTGTAATATGAGTACGGGCCAACGTAATATAGTAATACAGTAAATACTATAGTACTACGTAAACGTACCATAAAAAACACCAAAACTATGGAGTTGGCAAAATGTAACTATAATTATTATACTTTTCAACATCTTGAGACTCCTGTCGTAATAGTATAAATAGAGCAATTAACTGTGATTACGGTGTGCAAGGAATAGTCAAGAAAAAGTTGGTGGTTGTTATCGCAGACTTCTGTCTGTTTTTTATGCTGTAGTTTCTCCGCAGACAGGGAAATTCGCGTAGGAGAAAATTGCACTCAGTCAGTCAGCCAGCTATTAGGCCCTATTATTTAAGAACTCTTGCTCAGACCCATGTTACAAAGCATTGCATTACTACATTATATGAGTGTTTGTATATGTACTAATGCTGAAAGTCGGAGTGTTTTAGTACTATGCGTAACATTACAGTCGGACATGCTTAAAAAATGACTTCGGTGCATGAGCAGGGGGCATGCGAAGTTAAGTGCCGCAATACAAATACAAACTGTGAGTGTGTGTGGATTTTAGTAAGTATGCAATGGTACTACTATCGCAAACAAAGTACTATTTCAGCCGAACGGGAACATTGCTTTGAGACGTCGAGAGTCGAGACGAGGAAAAACGATTCATGTTCACAGAATGAATGGGGAAACCTAACTCAAGAGAGACGCAGGCAGATTCGTTCTCTTACAATCCGCTAAGAAAAACCTTTACAATTGTGTTTTAAGACTTTTTACTTTACAATTCTCTTACAACTCTGTAGCAATGAAGTACTCTAAGCATTTCAAGGTCAATCGATTTTCATTAGCAGCGTGCGTGCAACTGACTTCCTTCTACTAGACGACAAAATTAACAACTGTATAATTTAGGAATGGTATACAGCAATTCAGTAAAAAGTAAGGGAAATTGATTTGACAGCAAAACCTTACTTTCTTACGCATTTATATTATAGTAACTAGTAGTCAAAGTCTCGCCTTAGATTTTGCAGTTTCTGTGCCTTTTGTTGGTAAGTTGGTACTGTTCAGTTGTGTACATCGTGTTCCGAATGCCGGAAAACTAGAGTTCCTGGAAATGTTGGAACGAATATGATACCTGATGCTGTGTACCGATGATTTTTCTTATAGCATATTTGTGACAATCCTTATTACGAATGTAACTATATATTATACTTATGCAGATGAACAAAATGTGAGCAATGTAATAAGTAATTTAGGGAAAGAATAAAACCGAGACCGAGACGGAATTCTATGTTACAAAAGCAAAAGTTGTTGGTCGTTGTCGCCATTGCCAGATAGGAAAGCAAGTCTACGGGTTACGGGTCATAGTCACTTACAACAGGCTAAGGAAAATTCGACTCGGGTCTCTTCTACCGTCATGGAATGAGTGTGTTCATATATATTCCCGTTCACGTTGGGACTTTTGCTCAAGTATACTAGCCGTTCGCAAATATCTGCACACACGTTAGTCAAGAGGGGTTAATAATTCACTTCCGTTCTGGATTTTCTTATTTTTTCGCTACCAACCTCTCAGAAGGATCGATAGCGCCTTCAGTTATTCATGAGAAATAAGCTGGAATGGAATAGAATGGTCTATGGAGTTACACGTAAAGGAAAAGGAAGGCTTATACATTACAAACCCAATTAATTTTTCCTTGGTAGTGCAAGGAAAATACCCTTCACACAAAATGATATATAATAAGAGTCTGTCTTTCCACTTTCTGCTAAGTTCCGCACTCGGTCAGCTCTTTTCCCTTTTCTCAATATCGTTAAAGTTTCATCAATTTGATGTTACACTGTCGTAAGTATATTGTAGGAAATGCTTTGGAACAAAGCAACAATTTAGGCAAACAAAATGGAAAGAAATTATGAATGAATGTAAATTAAATATAGTTGGTAAAATTAACTGTTCACACACCTGCTCGCTCATGATGAAGAATAATTCTTGGAAGCATTGACTTGGAATGACGATGACATGTCCTGAACCAATTCTTTACAGTTTGACCATTTGACCATCTGAGAGAGAGAGAGAGCACCAGGAAATACTGAATAACAGTAAACAGCAAACAGCAACAACTAGTAACTCAACCGAGTTCCTATACAACTGTGAAAAGAAACACAGAAAGGAAACGCGGATTCCTCAACGACTTCCAAACATAACACCGAAGTCTGGGTTTTCAAGAAACTGACTGCAATTCCGCAACGCAGCACAACGATTTACAACAGACCAAATTATCCCGTGCACTCCATGAGAGGCATAATGCATAGTAATGGAAACATTGGCACGCTCTCGTCCGGGGCTACACTGGACGTTTTACTTTTTTGCTTTTTCGTTTCACACAAGGAAGGGCAACAAATTTTGGGAGGTTGGTGGTGGCGACTTCCACTTCGGGTGCCAGGTCCGGACAACGTTCCCCTCCGTTGTTCAGAATTGCAATTTTGTACTGTCTCTGCAGTGCACTCGGCCCGACCACCAAAAAGACCGAGAAAAGTCAAAGGAGCGAAATCGCGAAAAGTGGAGGATGCACGAGTACCGTGGCAAATGTGATAGAGAAAGGACGCTCCAGCTCTCAACATACATACTCAGAACCTCTCGAAACACATGCACGCATGTGTTGGACACTGTGCTGTTCTGCCTACAAGGGTATCTCGTACCGAAATTCGGTCATTTCCCGAAATATCTTCCACCAACCCAATTTCCAACCAAGCTGCAAGCTTTTCGGGCTTTTCAACAACACAACCTAGTCTTTTCATCGAGTATACTGTAGACTGTCACTCTGTTTCCTGTCTCATTCTCGTCTCCCCACCACTCTGGTCATTAGCGCTTCGCAAACAGATCAAATTCCACAGCAAACAAACGGATTTGAATTTACGAGAGCTCTCTTCACGTTCACTCCATTCCCATCAAACTATCTTCATAAACTGCAACTTTATTATTGCATCTCCACTTCTCCTCTCCCATTCCACCGTGTCTTTTTTCCTCTCTAGTCTCAACTAATTTCAAATTCAAACAAAGTCCAGCTCCACCGTGCATTATTTTAGAATTAAAATCATTTTTATTCTCTCATTTACCTTTCCTCTCACAGTTTCACTTCACAATACACAATCAAAAACACATTCTCCCCATACACCACAGCAGCATACATATTTATGCATTTTTATTGCATAGTACATAAAATATGTCTTCACTCCCTATCACATATAAGTTACCTTTGTTCGCTCACTAGATATACTTATCAAACTTCTCTTATTTTGATTATTCTAAATAAGATTAATGATCACAAGGATCCATCATCATTATTAAGACCTTAGTTACAACAACGTAATGCGATATTGATTTCAACATCAAGCAAAGAAAGACAGTCAAAATTGAAGATAAGTATAGTACCAACTCAAAAATTAAAATTCATGATATTAGTCATACTTGGCTCCAAGAAAAACTACAGAAAACATGCAATGAAATTATACAATATAGTAGTATGCAAGAACATATAAAATTCATTACTAAACTATATTACATACAAACATTCTTCCAATATTTAATTACGCAGTTGTATTTAAAAGTGCGCGTTACAAAAATTAATTGTCCTTATTTGCAGTAGTAATGGTAAACATGAAACATTATATAATCATTATATAACACTGGGATTATTGTCTTTGCTAATTATTAATAATAGTATGTATGTAAAAGACAACCATTAGAGAAGTTTTTTCATTGTACACTTGTATTTGACATAAAAAACATAAATGACTGTTATTTGAACGGTAAAAAAAGGACTTTAGTGATGGTTATACGAGTGAATGGGACTCATGTTTTTCTGCTCATTTCGTACATAGTATTTGTCATCCATATCTGTACGAGCAGAATACACAGTAGACACGTCATCCAACTTCTCAGAGCGTTCCCTTGTAAATCCTGGCAGGGAAATCCGTTTTTGCCAGTGATGAGTCCAATAGAGCTCTCCCGGCTGTAGTCCTGGATGCTGTCTCCGGACTTCCGCCTCTCGGCAAAGATGCACACAAAAGATTAGACTCACAACGAGAGCCAAGAAACCAACGATAAGAAAAGCCACCCCGCAGTACCTGCCGCATAAAACACGCCATTCAAATCATGTAATTTCATAATAAACTTTTAATGGGTACTTGACAGCATTTAATTGACAGCATTTCATTGAGACTAACCGGAACGAAATGAATACTCTATATGAGGACGCTCTCTATCAATGTATGTGTTAATGCAAAAACGTTTGGAAATTATCAATTTGCAATATATAAATGTCAAAATCGTTAAGCTTCATAGGCATAGGTCGCATCATCATGACAAACCGTTTCCGTTGTTATTAGAATGGGCTAAACCAATCATTTTAATTTCTGCAGTTCGTCAGTTGTGATAGCATTTATATCCTATAGTATTTTACAACGGATGTTCCTAATTTTGAGGAAACTGTTTTGAAATGGGATTAGTAGTAAATTGTAGTAGTTAGAATGGCAGAAACAATACATTTTTTAGAGGAGCATCTTAATGTTTACGATCAACAGTAATGTTGCAAGAACACAAGACGTGGGGCGTTTAAAGCTTACTGTTCCCCGAGCGTGCCTGGGGCACAGGAACACAAGTGAATGGCACAGCCGTTCGTGCACCCCACCTCATCTCATTGAGCAAGAATTGTTCGCAAAAAAGTGCATATACTGTGTTATGCCTTACCAGACAAAAGGTGGGTCGAACAGTTGGAGGACGACAGAAAAGCCCAAGGTGACCAGAATGAGGCCCAAGTTGACCAAAACGAGAAGGCAGCAAACACCTTTGGTATGCGGGCAAAATGGGTTTGGAGCACTCATCGTTTCTATTTGGACTCCACCCTTGCGGGAAGTCTTTGTTCGCACCGATGACATTTCGGATGGAGCTCTACTCTTCCCCGAATACTGGCTATAAAGCACCAAACGACGAAAGAAAATCAACATTTCATTCACAAAAAAGGACGGGAGGAATCATTGACAAGCCTCATTAAGTGTCTGTCTGTCTTCATAGAAAGGAAATGGTATAGATGACGGGATGAAAAATGAGGGTAGTTTAGCAATTTATTAGTTAGTATTCTTCTTCTGGATTTCGCTCGTCAGTAGTGCAAAAAAAAACTACGACCCTCAATCTCATATGAGTTGAAGCGGAAAATCTTTACCTGTAGACGATGGAAGCAGGTGTTTTGGCGTAAGTGGAGTCCATAACGTAAATTTCCGAGCCATCCTTCTCGTCACGGAATTTCTCGGGGATTTCTTGCATTCTCACTCCGTTATTCTTCACTTTTCGTTGTGGCTGTGATTGGGAGTTCACGTAACGCAAAGGTGAATTTTGATTGTCGCCGTTTCTCACACGTCCATAGCCCGACGAGAACGAAGCACTACTAGCAGTCTCGATCATGTCCTCGTCACCCAAATGATCTCCTCCATTGGACGTGTAGCGTGGGACGTTGTTGGCATTTCGGCCCACGCCAAAGTTTTTACTATGATCTCTCTGGTTATGTCCATTTAAATTTCTTGGACTAACATCCTCCGTGTAGTAATGAGGAGCTCCGCTGCCCACATGAGTCCTCTGATCAATCATTCTTGAGACTTCAGAGCACTCTTCGTCAACAATTTGAATACTGTTGACCACTATGTATCACTTCACTGTTCACCAACGCACTCTCTCACCACAATGATGACAAATCATAACAAACCGTAGAGCTTCTCACAATTATACTTACAGCACAATTTTACATTTTTGCAATCTGTTTATATTCAAAATTAACGTTTCCACGCTAACAAATCTCAAACTCTACAACTTTACCATGTATGATTTCAGATTCTAAAGTTCCTCTTGAACATCCAGTTCAAAATAGAATTTAATTGAGTGTGCTGCGATTTGTGGTGTTTGTCGCACTTCTGGTCTGACCTGACTAGCTGCTGATCGCAGTCGTCAGGTCGTCGTCACACGCATTGCAAGTACTACGTAATAATGATAAAAAAATTCTCCCTCCTGCAGCCTCACCACGTTTGGCACATTGCATTGCAGGGATAATTATAAATTCCGCATGAGGGTTTAAAACTCAGGTGTGTCGGTCACAAAGTGAATGTGAATGCAACTTGAAATGCTGCTGCAATGTGCAATGTGTGGGTTGGATGCGTATTAACTCTCTTATTACCTTCAGCTCACCCCTTTTGCTAGATTCTCTTGCTCGGATCAAGTGTCCATTCTGCTTCACACTTTCTAACTTTCACTTTTCAACTTATTAGGACGATTCACATTTTGCAGAGCAGGATTCGCAACAAAGGCAGGCACAGTACAAGAGAGGCAAATAAATGCATTCTCGTCCAAAGTAAGGCAATAGGAATGGCATAGGGAGATTCAGTTGTGGAGAACTTTACATGCTCATTCGTGTATTGCAGTTTGCAGCAGTACACGTAACGTACCTTTATATTACGTGTCCCAAAAGCTGTATTCAATGCTGATGCAAACCAATATGTAAATACTGTTAAAGGACAAGACAAAAACAGCATTAAAAGGTAATATAATAGCACAAGCAAAAGGCAAATCGCACCTGTCATGCTATCTTCTTCCTCTTGACTTTTGCGTCACTTTGTGTATTTTTTTCTTGTCGGACAAATCTTGAGACGAACGTGAACAAGGAAGCCTTGCACTTTTCATTGTATGCAAAATAACTTTTATCCGGAAAGAACATTTCCGTTTCATGCTGTCGGTCTGAGACTTTCTCAGCGACATTTTAGCACATAGATGACTTCTATGGCGTCTAACACAAATAGAATACCAAGCTACCAACCAGCAAGTACCAGCGCCAAAACTATTGTTTATATACACTAATTTATTCTGAGTATTTTGCATGAAAGGGTATGTAATATCTGCAGAAATTTTGCATTTTCCCAACTTTGTTCTTATCTCGAACCAACGCTACAGAACATTTACCAACATTACTTTTTGGTGGGGCTGTAATATTGTTTTTTTTTGTCGATACAGTTGTGTCGTTGTGAGAGAGTCATTGTTGTGCTGTTACGTTTAAGTTAAATTGCAATGCAAATGTCTAAGAGAAAATACAACTATTTATACAACATGCCAAATTGCAGGAAGAACATTAACTTAAATGGAACATACCTTATAACTATACTATAAGGGCTTGATTGCACTTGAAATTATGTAAAATAAAATGTTATGCAGCTACTTATTCAGAGTGTACTTAGAGTGCATGCAGTTTATGTTGCACCTCCTGTTAATTAGCACATGAACTGAATTGTAACTATTGTCCGTACATAATATTGAAATAAAAAATAAAATTTTTCAGTAGTTTTTCCATCGACAGTTATTTTATAGTGATCATCAAAAATTGGACTTTATAACATTGTATAAATGTATGTTTGCATGTTATGTTATATCTCTTAATCTCTTTATAAACTGAAAACCTATCTCTGGTGCGTTTTACAACAATTATCATGATTATTAACTGCAATCAAAATAATATTATGCGTCAGAATGGCGCAAATTGTACATATTCTTATTGTGCTTGAACAGTTGAAACAAAACAATTATTGGGTTATACATATTGTATAACGGTTAAAAAATAAAACTATCACATTTCTTGCATAAAATCCCACGAAGCCTCTTGTCTGAGATCTTGTCATCGTCATCATGTCTTGCGTGTCTGTACTATAAAAGTATAACATTTTTATACAGTACTTGAAATGAAGTGGTGTAGCGATAAAGAAGACAATGCAGAACTCCAAATAAAGTAAACTGCAGCTTTCCAAGAAGGTCACAACATCTTGATTTCAATATTCCACATAACCACACTGTACTGGTACATTTAATGCAGGGTACAGCAGATGAGTCGAATTAAAGATAAATAACCTTAATGCAATAATAATCATCTTAAATAGTATAATTGCGTATAGCAGACGATGAGAAATTATATTGACCATATGAATATGATCGATAATAATAATTGATATAGATGGTGAGTTAGGGAATGTGAAAACTGCAATATAATTACATTCGCATGAAATGATTTCAGGAATAACAAATTCAGATGTCTTCTTGAATCAGATTGTTCATCTTCTATTGTTAGGCAGAACGATTGACATTCAGACTTTCAGACCAGCAGAGACCTTGGCCTTCCCTTCAATAAGGAATCACCGACATCGTTTCCTACTAGTAATGCAAGTGTGTGAATTGTGATGTGATCAGTAATCATTGATCAGTTATGTAGTCTTCGTTTACGTTAACGCCCTGTCCTTATACAAACTAACTTTATGCAGATGACTTTATATCTTTATATAGTTTCGTCACAATACAGGATCAATGTCAACGATTTGAACTCGCCCTGTTACATGCGACGATGCGACTGTGCAAACTAAAAGTGAGTGAATAAAGTTTAAAATTATAACATCGAAAGTAACATTATTTCTACTCTAATTCAGGCAATTCAGGTTGCATCACTCAGAATTCCGCAGAAACAGAAAATTTATGAGAAAATCATTTTCGTGCGTTTCCATTTGACGATGCAGATCTTCTACTCATGGCTTTTATGATGACCCCATATGCGGCATAAGGTTCCTATTATGTTTTAAGACTAAATAAACGGGATGCTCCGAAAAGACGGTTTCATACATATGAATCAAAGATTTGATGACAAAGGCGATGACAAAGTACCAGAGAAGTCCATAGAACAATTTCTTCATATTTGAAAGTCGAATGACCCAAGTTCAAGCATTAATTAATGAGTACAATGAACTCTTTAGGATCATTAGAATCATTATTGTTTTATGCACTGTAAAATGTTTAATGAGTTCGTTTACTACACGAAATTCATAAAGCGCCCAAAGTCTCAATTCACACTTAGATCTGTAAATCCATCAAGTATGAGACGATGAAAGCAAAAACGCGTCATTTTGTCTGTGGCCTATTGAGACCATGAGGCTTGGAAAGTATTTTTTACTTTGATATAATATAAAAAAGACTCCTGATGGTCAAAAATATTATTCACAAAAATTATTTGTCCTGCATTCATAAGTTCATTTACACGAGTTTATGAGTTTATTGGTACAAAAGTGTAATAATTATTACTTTTACAACTTCCTAGGAGCGTTGGACTCACTTGCATTTTGCATAAGGAGGAATTGAGGCTCCCAATCCCAATGTCCCAAAATTGTCCCAGTCGTCGTTTGTGAGCAGTCCACGTAAGTCGCATTGACTCCACGCAAGAGCTCGCACTGTTGCGCTCCCTAGGAGAAACGAACTTTGATTGACTGGACTTGTACCATTTTGGAGGTAGGATTCTGTGAATCCGTGTGGAACCGCCGTTTGGATTCATTTATTTTGACTTTTGTATTAATTAGTTTTTGAGTCGTCTTTTCAAAATTTAAGGTTCAAGGATTTTATATATTAACGAGTGGTCAAGAAGGTTTTAATTGACGTCAATACAGTTGAGTGTGTTCAAAGTTGTATGTTCTATCTTCTATCCAAGTAGGGCAGTCCACAATCGGCTTTTTCGTATTTAGTCAAACGAACACCACACAGCGACCTTTAGAAATATTACAAAAGTAAAAGAATTTTATATATTTTCATATACTACATTTTATTATGTTTTAGTTTCAGTTTTTTTTTAATCTGAATATAATTTATCGAAGACTAAATATAATTCAATGTGTGTTGATGACGTGTCCCTTGTTCCGAGTTTTATTACCTTGGGCATTGTACTGTATGATTAAGTTTAGATTTTTTGTAGGTTGAGTGTGAGAATTGTGATTTATGATTAGCGTTATTGTAAGGGTACTCTGTACTGTAGAAAATGAAAAGTCTGTTTACTTTATCTTAAATTTTTTGATTTTTTTGCAGCTGCGTAAAAAGGAATCGGCAATATGGACCTGGACAATTCTAACGGGATCAATGACAACTCTGAAAGTGGAGAATGTGATTCTCCGCTGATGTTGGGAGATGAAAATACGAATAACACTCTTGATTTTGATTCTGGATCTAAACAAAGTCAACAGAGTGTGAATTCTGAGCGGACCAATATTGATGCTCTGGACGATTCGGCTCGGGATACTCTGATCATCCCACCAACGGATGATTCCAGTCAATCTACAAAGTCCACAAAGCCATCAGGAGGTGCATCGTCTCAGTTGGATCTAAGTAAGGAGCATGATATTTTAGATTTCGAAGGAGATGACAACGAGCTGGATGCAAAGGACAGTTATTCCAACGACGCTGGCGAAATTGATGATATGGAAGACGGTGAGGAAGGTGAGGTGGAAGAGGATAGAAGTTCGAAGGAGTCGGATGATTCCAATTCACCTGTGGCAGGGGAAGCACTTGAAGAAGGTGAATGCGATGATAGAAAACCTCGAGAGAGTAAGGTCAAAAAATCGGTACCACGTGCAGAAGGCGAAGACGAACTAGAAGAAGGCGAAGTCAGTGATGACGAAGATCGGAATAATACCGAGCCTAAGGCAATTTGTCGGTTTTTTGGTAAAGGACAATGCACTTGGGGTTCGAATTGTAGGTAGGTCTTACTTCGATTTTGTTTAATAATATTGAGTTTGTTTATTTTACATAATATTGTTACTATATTGTTGTCGTGCGATGTCAATTGATTTTATAGATTTCTGCACCCAGGTGTAACGGATAAAGGCTTGTATACTATGTTTGATACGGTACGTCCATTATTACCGCTTCCTCCCTGTCCTAATTCGGCGTATCCTGTGTTGGTATTACCTGGGAGGCCTTTTCTCATGTCGCCTGTGGAACCAGTCATTGAGTCCCCGTGGGAGCGAGGTGTCCGTAATGCGAAAGAGGTAAGGGTTTAAATTTAACCATAAGTGCTTTGTGTATTGTACGTTAGTGTAAGAAGACCTGAAATCTGAATACAAAGCTGTAGTTAATAATTTGGCTAAAATAATTTTGTATCACCAGATAATCAAGGAATCTGCTCGTAAAAGAGAAACTGACGTCGACTTTGAAGAGAAGAAAATGAATTTAAGCCTTTCACAGGAGGAACTTGATAAAGAGAACGATTACTACATTAGGAAACCTGAAAGTCCAGTACCAGTGGATCCATATGATACTGATGAATTTGAGCCCCCGGCTGACTGGAATACGGAATCACAAGTGACGGTTGCCACTCAGTCAACTTCTTCGAAGACTTCGATTGATGCGGAATTTGTTCATGACAGAGCTCATGGAATAAAAAGAGTTCGTGAAGCACCTCCTCGGGATTCACCGCATAGGCGTGAAGCTCCACCGTTACACGAACCTGAGGTGCGGATGGTCAGGGAGTCCGCATTACTAAGGAGAAATAGATTTGAACGCTACCCTTCAAGCCAATCACAATCGTATGACAACCCGCTAAAGGCGGAGGAGTGGCACGATCCTTGGATGCGATCAAAGTCTCCAAATCGGTCGAGAAAAGATTCTTCAGCATCAAAACGCTCGTATTCTAGTGGGTCATCCAAATCTTCTTCTAGATCGAAATCTTCGTCGCCGTCTTCTCGATCCTCGCGAAGCAGTCGAAGTTCTTCAAATAGCTCCAAGTCATCCACTAGCTCTAAAAGTCCATCACCAAAAAAACGAAAAACTGGAGATGAAGTTGTCAGGAAAGCACCACCTCGTAGATCTCCAAAGCCAATGAGAATTGCACCGCCACCTCCTCCACACGAAGAATTTGTTGGACGTCGACGGAGCCCAGGTGGCTTTCGTAATGCTATGTACAATAGAGGATCCAGGCCACGCTATGCTCCATCACCCCCCAGACCAGCTGGAAATCAACGTGGAAATGATTTCAATCGAAGAGGACGACCATTGCAGTCTGCTCGTGTACGAAGGATGAAAGCCCGCAATTCTAGTTCGTCGCGTTCGAGGTCAAGATCCCGGTCTAGTTCATCCGATTCAAGCAAGTCTAGATCCCGTAGTCCTTGGACAGAATCACGTAGTCGATCCAAGTCCCCTTTAAAAACCAGGAAGACGTTTTCACGGGATAAAAGTACTTCACGTAGTCGTTCAAGATCATCTAATGCATCTTCAACATCAAGAAGCCGAAGTGCATCTGTTTCTTCTGCCTCTTCTGGAATTTTGGGAGTTAAACGAGCTGCAGGACGAAAGCGAACACTTGGCGAAAGAGAGTCATCGGTCACAGTTGTGGATGTAGTACCACCCGCCAAGCAAACCAAATCCGAATCGAACCCTAATAAAGTCTCTTCAAAAGAGAAAGGGAAAGAAAAGGAAAAGGAAAAGAAGAAAGAAAAAGAAGAAGAAGAAGGAAAGGAGAAAGAAAAAGGTAAGGAGAAAGGTAAAGGAAAGGAAAAAGAAAAAGAGAAAGAACAGTCTAAAACATCTACCGAAGCTAAGGAACAACTTCCAAAGTCAAAAATTCAAATGACTGTGAAACGTGCCACCGGATTTCAGGCTAACAAAAATGTGCTGGATCGATTAGCAAAAACATTAGAAGAGAATTTCCATGGTCCTTGCATTGATGCAGAAGTTCCAGAACTTCCACGTTACAGCCCTACCCATCGTTCAAGTGAATACAATCAAAAGTTGTCCTATACGCTTCCAGCTCCTCCAGTACATCCGCCGGATGATGACTTAGACCCAGAGGAAAAGCAAAGGCGAAGAGAGGAACTTCTAAGACAATTGAAAGCGGTAGAGGATGCCATAGCTAAAAAACGACTTAAGTTGGACGCTGAAAATTAGTCCAATGCGTGTTGATTGGGCTAATTTTCATTGTTCAACTCAAATCCATTTGAAATACATCAGTACTGACGAAGCTATGGTGTCCAATTTTTATTATGATTGTCGTGCGGTTTCATGTTTACTATTTGTATTTACTACTTTACTTGTATTTTTTGTCCATTGTTCTCTGTATTTACTATTACTGTGTACAAGGAAAATAACAAAACTCCTGCTCTGCATTCGTTTCTGTTCATTATCTTTTCCGAAGGGCAGGGACCGAAACGAACCAGGGCCAGGGGTTCTTGTTCGTGTTATGTCATGACAAATTATGTAAGTCGATATCAGCACGTAAAATAAAATGCACTTGAATTGACTTGAAGGGTTAAACAAAAAGGACAAGAAACATAAATAGTAGCAGGCAGATAACATTACAGACATGACAGTACGTAGTGTGTATGTGTGTGTGTGGCTGTGCATTATCGGAAGATTGCATATAAATGACATTATTGATATTGACTTTATGGGCTGTATGTGTACTAATACTACTACAGGAATGCATTCAACATGTAGCAAGTGACGCAATGAATGCAAAATACAATTATACATACAAGTTATTGTTCCTATACGGAATGAAATGGAAAGTTGTCGGAGTTTAGATTGGATTGGCATTGAATTTGGATGGGAAATTATATACATAAAAGGAGAAGATGAAGATGATGAACAGGAGAGTAAAACGACTAAGGAATGTGGACGTTGTTTATGAACAGGTGCGGGACTGTGTTGTATAGTGTGCGAAAGGAGACCTTGTGGTTGTGGTGCTGCTGGTGTTGTGGGGCCTTTAGAAACATTACGTAAGTGGTGGATTGCACAGACCGCCAGCCACACAATAAAACCAACCTTCAATTCCATTTTCCATTCTCTTCATTTTATAATCACAATCACTTTTTTTTTTAAAATATAGAGCTGATTAATATTATCGTGTTGAGTCATTTATTATTGTGTTCCTGTCATTCGTATTAATCACTGATGACTGGATTCTTGTGGAGTGACGGGTGACCAGAATCCGACATTCCCGTTCCAATGGGATGAGTGTATTTTTGTGAGGTTTTGAGATTTACTGAATTTTGGGTGTTTTTTCATTAAGCTTTGTTGTGGAATGTGTGTTGTGTTTGATGTGCCATACAACAAGTATTAAATCGACTTTATTACTTTGGAATGCCTCGTGATGTAATCAAGGAGGAGGAGAATTAAAATACTTAGGATTGTATTAAATTCAAGACTTAAGATTCGTCCTGGCAAGATTGCAATTTCAATGCAAGCCTGAAAATTAAATATTGAGTGAAAGGTGAGTATATGGATTGAGATTGTATTGGATTGTCGTTTTCTAGATTATGTAGAATTTGATGTGAAATAAATAATTCTATGTAGATGAAATTCGTAAGATTTGTGTGGGAAAAGATTAGTTTATAGTGTATTGCCGTAAGCTTTAAGTCATATATGTACATTGAAGAAGGGTGTTTTTTGACAGTTTTTTACGTTTTTTTTTAGAGATTCAAGGATTCAACACAGACGTAGACAACCGTTTGAGAATGATATAAATGACAAATTACAAAGATACTAGTACATCTCTGTGGAAAAACAGTACGACGAAGAAAAGGACGGCATTTATTGAGTAAAGAAGAGGGGATAGATATATCATTTGAAGACGGAACGATTAATAATTACAATTGTACAGAGGTGATTGGTGAACCTGATGGATAAGTACAATAAGGAGAATGGACGAGGATACTACCAGAATCATCAAAGATTTGAGCCTGTTTGAAGTGCTGTCGGTCTCAAGTTCAGGGTCGGCAGTTCCACAGGTTCCGTCAGGATCTTTATTTGTACCAGCTTCTTTGTCATCTGTGACTCCAGTTCGACTGGTCCATGCTCCACCAAATGTCAATTCCAAATTGGAACCAATGCGGGTTATTCATCCTTCAAGAGTGACGGTCCCTAGACAAATGCATGTTCCTTTGAGTGCAGGGCTCATAGGGACAACAACAGGGACGATTCAAAACTCTGTCGGAAGTTGTCATCCTGGAGGTGTGTCAATGATTCCTGTTGACATGCCGTCTTTTCTGTCAAGTCAGCTAGAAAAGTTATCAATGAGCAGCATTCCGACTCAGCAGCCTGTTATTTATGCGACGAGAGCTTATCCAAGCCCTTCTCCGCCACCTCCGCCGCCACCTGTTCAATTGGATGATCCCATATATGAAAATTTAAACAATGTGAGTGCCAATCCGCCGCAGTACCCGCCGCCGCCACCACCACCGTATGAAGGCTTTCACAACAAAATCTCACCGTATGCAGTAGCGATCAATTCTGGAGCTGGGAACATTAATAATTATCAATACATATCCTCTGTGGCTAATTCCATTGCAAGCAGTCGTTCTTCGCCCTCGCCATACAGTGGAACTTTGGTCTTAAATAAACCTTACGGTGCTCCGTCCTCGGTGGGAAACGGCTCTGATGGACCAATCTACGAGAATTTGGATTCATTACAGTATCATCCAATTGGGACAGTTCCGTCAAATGGTTCCGTTCTTATTCCAGCTAATGTTACATCCGAGTCAATCATTACAACCAGTGTTAACAGAGCATGTCCGCAAGTTCCAACCAAGCGACCACAGGTCTCAAAGGAAGTAGCATCCAGTGAAGCTATTCCTCAAAAAAGTCACTTATATGCAGAAATACCTGCTACTCATCAGTTTAAACCAATTCAAACATTTACGGGCTCTTCGTCACCTTCTCCTTATGCTGTAACTAATCTAGGCATTGGTGCTGTTAATAAACCCACATTGTCAGCTATCCATACTGTGAATAGCACAGGAGTAAAGCAGTCAGGAATTCTCCGCAACCCAAGAACTTTACTTCCTTCGATTACGCTGCATAAACCAAACGTAGGAAACCGTGTTATAATTTTAATTTTAACTAAATTTTGAATAATTGTTATAATGTTTTATTCTGATGTCATAGGGACCTACGGAAGCCGAGAAAAAATTAGAAGAGCTGACGCGACAAATTGAAGAAGAATTAGCCAAACAAGAGGAACAAGGGGCTTATTTCGGTACTGGTTACTATACTACTTTTAGTTTTGCATAACCTACAGGTGGATTTTAGGTTATGATTCTTATGATATAAATTTAATGAAATTAAAATTCTGTTTGCAGGTATATGTCAAATCTGTGGCGAAAAGGTTACTGGCGCAGGGCAGGCGTGCCAAGCGATGGGGAATCTCTATCATGCAAACTGTTTTGTTTGCGTGTCTTGTGGTAGAGCTTTGCGAGGAAAAGCATTCTACAATGTCAATGGCAAGGTTTACTGTGAAGAGGATTATTTGTACTGTGGATTTCAACAAACGGCCGAACGGTGCACACTTTGTGGGCATCTTATTATGGAAACGGTAATATTTAAACTGAAGCACTTCTCTAATAAATAATTCACAAGGATGAGAATTAGTATTTATGAGCTGTTTCGTATGAAACCAGATTCTTCAAGCGATGGGCAAACCGTATCACCCTGGTTGCTTCCGTTGCTGCATATGCAACGAATGTCTCGACGGTGTTCCATTTACAGTAGATATGGACAACAAAATATATTGCGTGAATGATTATCATTCGATATTTGCTCCAATTTGCGCTTCATGTGGAAAATCTATCACTCCGATTGAGGTAATGTATCAATTTTTCACTGTTGTTCGTTTTTACCAGCGTTTTGACAAAAAATAAATTTTATATTAGGGTACGGAGGAAACCGTTCGTGTTGTTTCAATGGATAAGGACTTTCACGTTGACTGTTACTCTTGTGAGGTAAGTGTCGTTCTAAATCTTCCAAGTCAAGTGGTCTAATTATTTTATAATATAACCTTTTTATAAATTTGTATTTTTATTAGGACTGTGGAATGCAACTGACGGACGAGCCCGACAAGCGATGTTACCCACTGGACAGTCATTTATTATGTCGGCCTTGTCATGTTAACCGTTTGCGAGTGTTATCATCTTCTACTCCTCAGAGTCTTGAGGTAAAATACTGTGTTCAAAAAGTTATGAACGTATCTTATTTCTTTTTGTATTTTACATTATATTAACGAACCACATGACATTATTCTTTCAGAGCGTTTCTGCAGCATATCATTGCATTAATTAAAGATCTAAAAGGAATTTCCCGGTTTCTATCTCTTCACTCCAAAGTAAACATTTTACAATTACAATAGGACGAACCATTCCAGTGATAAATGAAATACGCACAGTTGAATCAAGCAAGAAAACAACATGCTGTAAGAAATGTCACATCACATCAATAGTAGGTTGAAAAAGAATAACTGTGGCAGCTCATACTTTAATATTAGTTAAATAAGGTTAATGCAAATTTTTGAATTGTAAAGCAAGTGCAACGCGATACCTTGCAATGTGCTGCAAACAACTTTGTAGCGACTGAAAAGGTAAAGTTTAAGTAACTGTACAGTAGGATGCATTGAAACGAATCCTGTATTATAAATGCCATATTTATGTAAAAACGAGTACGAATTATGCAATTTGTAAAATGGAGAATATTTCATTTCCGATTGCAGGACGAATTAACTGTACATTCATTTGGGGTTAGTTTAGTTGCTTGGAAAGCATTCCAGAGTAGATTAATCAAATTTGCTCAAGTCATTCCAATTTTCGCATGAAATCGACATTGACATTCATTGAAAAAGTACAATATTATGCTATTTTTAAATACATTTTAAACGACTGACATTAATACAGCAAAGATGGTCCATGAATTTATAATATGTAACATTTTTGTGCAATTAATTTGTGACTGTACGTTGGCTACATATTTTCCAAAAACCAACTTGTATGACAATAATTGTTCGACTTTTTCCGAAGCTTATATCACACATAGTTATATAAATTTATAAAATCCCATTATTATTCCATTGGAAATTTAATATTGTATGAAAATTTATTCTGTCGTACTGCTGTGCTTAATGTTCGGGATGAAAATTCGATCTTCCCAATAATGTTTCGAAGCAAAAAGGAATCATTTCCACTTAAAATTTGTATGAAAGTAATAAAGCTTGAATGAAAAAGACATCAATTTTTAGAAGGTCTACAACGACCCTTGGTACGGTTTTATTCGACTAAAATCATATCGTACAAACTATTTTAACATCACACAGTCTCTCTAATTTGTAGTTTCAAATCTATCTGTCCCTACAAGGACAATGGCTTTTTTGCTAAAATAGTTATCATTACTTCACTAGACAACTCCAGTTCAGTACATTCGCTTAAGTTAATACACTATTCAGTTTCATGACTCTATTTTGCTGAGTACTAAATTTGTGACGATGGATATTTCGTCAACCCGTTCCGAAACAACATATTACATTTATTACTGTTTGTGATTTTTGCCTCCGTTTGCGTTTGTCCCATGATTTGCAAAATGTCTGTTCGTGATCTTTATTAACCCTTTTGTTCGTTGGATACTTTGTCAGAATGACCCACTATTGCATTAGTTATAGTACGAATACTTTGTTTATTACTTTTTTATTGAAACGTGCGCTCATGTCTAATAATTACGTGCAGCCTGTGATGACTTCTATATCATTTTGTAGATAAACAATCCTCGTTAATGTGACATGATGACTTTTACTTCAAAACACCGTTCTTCGTATGATCTCTTCATTTTACCGTGACGTTGAAAAGCGTAATCATTTTGAGTAAACTTTCTGTGTTAGTTATTTCATTTTCTGTACTAAAATACACGTTTTTTTTGAAAATTTTTGCAAATTTCTGATTATTTTGGGTTGTGGCAGGAATGTCAGATAACATTCTAACATTATTGTCAGACTTCTAAATTGTGGAGCTTTGTCGGCCTAGTAGATATTAAATGCAGAATGCTATATGTTTGTGTATTTATTATTACAATTATTACTTTTATGTACTTATTTCACGTTCACCATACGAAATTCGGTCCATGTATTAATAGCTTTTACAGTCTGTTTTATTACAATATGATGTGTCTCTGCTGCTTTTTTCTTTGTGACATTAGTCACAATTAATACTGTTGTACATTATGCTACAGGCTTGTATGTTTTGATGTCATTATCTATGGTCTATAGCTTTTGTATATTGAAGTATTAATTATTCTGCACCCAGGTTTCGGATGTAATGTAATAAGTATTTATGTTAGGTTAGTTATTAAATGAGTGCTTGAATGGAATTTATAGAGTCGTACTGATATTCGCGGCACTCGCAAGGTGCGAAATAACGGTCATATAGTCACACAAACGAGCATTGTTGCAGTTGCAACTTGCAAGCACGTTTAAACCAATTAGAATTTCATCAAGTTCCAGTATTGTAAAATGCACAGAAAATGCAGAGTTGTATGAAAATACGCACCCTGCATCCGTTTTTTGCAAAAGGTGCATGTATTCACAAGATATTATTCTGAGATTGGTTTCGTTAATTATTTACTAATGGGAGATTATGACGCTCTGGAACGTTCCTGTTAACATTAGGAAGTGGCAGGATTAGAATTAACACTGCCACTCCACTTAATTAGTAATGACGGATTTTACTATGCTCTATTATTTTCTTTTTGCATAGACACACGACTGGCTTTCTTTTTGGCAAAACCAGCAATATTTAATAATTTAAGTATTGTTTTGTTTTGTCGATTGGTATTTTGGTTCAGCCGAAACGCAAGACGACATTTCAAACCCGTTTCTGATAAGTAACCCGTTTTTTTAAGTCTCAAAGGACACAAAGGACCAAATACAAACGCACTAAAGTTAATGTTGATGAAAGCGTTTCTTTACAAAATCAATTTGCTTACTACAAAAATGTCAACTATATTATATTTTATATGTAAGTTTAACTTAAACGTTCTTGTCCTAAGATTTAAAGATTATTTGCAATTATGTCGCAATTATTTGCTGCGTTATTACTTCATCACTCTTCGCGTCAACGTTTTTCAATACAAATTCCATTCTCTCCATAATACGAAACATGCTACATCTCCAAACTGGACATACCTGGTCAATTAGTACAAGTTACATTTATTATTGCACACCCACACGCAAAAAACGTAAACACGAAATTGACAGCACAGCGGTACGTATTGTAAATTGTAACGTATATTGTATGAATGACTACAAAATGTTCACTATATAGAGTCAACACGATCACATTGTTAGTATTATTACCTCTCCTACAACATTTATGCGCCCTAAGACACTATTATTTGCATCTCCGTTGTTTTAATGAGTTCGTACATTATTGCAATAATATAAATTATTATTGTACCGAGACTCTTATTGGTTAGATAATCATTGCTGAGTTTCGTTTAAGTACACTGCGCTTCAAAATTGATGACGTTTCGAAACATTGTTATACTACTAATTATATTTACAACTTTCCCAAGCTTAACAAAAATACCGTGAACTAGTTTCATAACACAACCGGTTTAACAAGAATTCATACTTATAAATAGAAATAGTATACTGAAGAACCAAAATCATTAATTTTTCAGCATATAAATGTCTATGCTGAAAGCATGAATGAATCATTCAAAACGTCATCAGCAAACAAAGCACCAAAAATTATACTCTGTATGGGGTTTTGTAAGGGTTAGCATACGAATACGACTATTAATCGAACTCACAGTGGTCTACAGACTGACACTGAATATTGTCACTGTTATTATTAGATTAAATTGTTACCATTAAAGCTGTAGTTTAATCGTGTAAGTAAAAGTTGGCTGAGTGTAATGACTTTTAAAGTAGCTGCAACTTTTCAGATCAAACAACTTTTCTTCACTCAATTCCATTCTACACAAATGAATTTTTACAATTCTTTTCACCAGCATTTTGAGTATTCTCTTTTGTTAAACAAGACATTATTTTTTGTTCCTTCTTTCAACTCCATCAAACGTTTTTCCTAAGCCAAAATATTAGTAACCAAAAGTTTAAAATGTAATACTATTGATTCAATTTGACCATTTCTCATAAGAATTTTCCGTTCTCCTTTTTAATATATTAGTGCTTAATAGAGGCTTTCAGTTGGTTTTTCAACTTCATCAAAAATGCATAGACGACGGTGCACACGGCACAAACGCTACACTGATATTATCGAGATGATCATGAGGCAACTAACCAGTACATTTCACTTTTCACATAATATACCTGCATAGTTTCATACCTGTAATTGGTTATTATTGGAATCATTATTATTTCGTTCTTAAGGGCACATTATATGTTTCTCTCTTAAGTGTACTCTAACAACTGTACTGGACGTCGACCCTAAACCGCCTAAAAAACTAGGTTCGTTATTAATATTATTAATTATTTGTATCACTGGACATCTAACAAGTGACAACACTTGGACACTTGAACAGTACGTCTTCGAACTTATATTTTTCCACGTATAAAACAGTAAAAATATAAACGCATTATTAGCTATTTGAAAGTAACTCAAGATAAGTGTAAGAAATTAAGAAATTATTAATAATAGTGGTTAAATGTCTGAAGACATGGTTGTAGATTGTATGGTAAGTGAACCGGGACCCGAAGAGTCGAGAAAAAATACGAAAAACGATGCTCGGCTTGATTTGAAATACTGATATTAAAGTCATTTTAAAAGTACATTAACAAAATGACTGATTTGGAATTATAGCAAACACAAGTCGGAAACGTGTGTTCAGTACCGGTAAACTTTATGTTAACCCTGAGTCACCTTTGAGGTATTTGCATCGATTTGTTTCAGTTTCATTATTTAGAAGATTTCTGATTTGTACAAGTACAATATAATAAATATTTTATGACTACTGTGTCATTGCGTAGGAGACACAATCTCATAGAAATATGAAAGGAAGAGACTCCATGTCGAACGAACGAGATTGCTTGTTGAGATCTAACAAGAGCAGACTTTCACTATGAAACAAGTTTGAGATCAATAGTACGTTGAAAACAATACAAAATCGAAGATGCAGGGGCCATGGATTTACAAAAAAACCAAGGCCTCAAGAATGAAGTATGTAAATGCATTGTTTGTCATTTTGAACTGCATTGTATATAATATTGTGGACTACGCAGGTAAATGACAAAAACTATAATTATAATAATATAACAAAATCAAAAAAGTACTAAAAAGATAATGGCAAAAGGACTTACTTTGCATTTATGCAAAACTAAGATTTGTTGATTGCTCCTAATACGTTGTTTTTTTGGAAAGCATTAAATGTACTACGTTTCTCAAGGGTCTTCTTCCTCTCCGGATTCTTCAGCAACATCCGACGAATTCCCTTGATTTTTCTCATCACGGCCTCCGGCACCACGCTGTCCTCCGCTAAAGTAAGCCCCAAGTCCAATCGTATTTTCTGCAATGAACTGAAGATAAGTGTCCAAAATAGCGGACCCTGTAGTTCCAGGATCTATTTTTGAAATGGAAGCAGATGTGGATCCCACAGACTTTGGACTTGACGGTTGCTTCCCATCCCCAGGACCAATTGCAGTAACTTCAAGCCCTGATCGTCGTGTGGTTGATGGCGAAACTCTAATGATACACAATGAATGATTTGGATTAGACTTCCTGTTGTGCTTCTAAATATTACATAAAATATAAGTAGAGTCTTACCCAATGTTAGCCAACTCTGCTTGTGGAAATTTAACACCTGCCTTAGCTAGCAGCTTGGCTGCTAATTGGGGATCAAATGGTGCAGGCATAGGCAACACAGGAAGATCTTTTGTTGATATCCCTCTGTGCTGTCGACTCATATGAGAGTGCAATGAATTTCTCGATTTAGCAACCGTACCACATAATACACAGCGATACCCAGGACAGATTGTATGTTTGTCTTCCAAATGGGTACGAAGGGTGTGAGCCGAACGATATATTTTTCCGCATTTTGGACACGGTCGAGGATCCGTTGCTCGTACGCGAAGCATTTCAAGACCTCGTCGGGTGACTGTAATGAAAACACGAAATTAATTTCTAATAAAGGATTCTAAAATTACAGCACAAAATCAATGCATTGGCGTTGTTTTCTTACCGAAATTTGGATCAGAATTGGAAGTATTTGAAGGGCCTGGAAGAAATCCTGGAAGTCCTAGTTGAAAATCATGTAATTATTGTTTTGCTAACGGAATGACCAACTTCATCACTCGTTTAATTAATCCACGTGTACGAACCTTGGAAGCCAAGCAGAGCAGCCGCCGCCGGGAATCGAATGGCATCTGAAAGAGCGTGGGCTGACAACTCTTCCGAAGATTCAACTCCATCCATCCCTTTTTCATCATAGCGCATATCTGCTTCATCCGGTGAGCTGTCTTCATCCATCATTATTGCTGAACCCAAATCAAAATGCAAACAAATATGATTTGAAAACGTCAAGCCTCATTTTATGAGAATAAAAATATCCATTATAAATTCAAGCCATCAACGATAGTGAACTGATACTGTACTGTCAAAAGTAAACCGACGTTGAAGTTTGAAATCATACCTGATAAATCATTTTTACTGTCTTCTACCGTCAAATCTCGATCAAAGTTTTGTCTTCCTTGCTCTAAGGCTTGGATTAAAATGCTACTGTGGTGATTATTGGAGTTTTGAGTCTTGCCATTGGCATTGACAATGGGACCGTTTGACTCACGAGGAGACAAGGCCTCCTTGTCCTTTTCTTTGTCCGCTTTGTCGCCAGAAGAGTCTGTTATTGTATTGCTTTGGTGATTATTGGGAAGAGTTGACTGGTCAGTTGTCACATCCGTGTCTTCAACAACTTGTGGCTTTGTCGATCCAGAGTCACATGAAGGTTCATCGGACATATTCTCCAGACGCACTTCCGGAATATGCATAGGTGGAGTGATTGAGGGTGAGCGTGATCTCGGAAGAGAGATATGTGGGACGTCCGTCAACCCTTTCACTTGGAGGGACTGGGCTGTACGCAGAAATTCGTGGAGGTCATCCTGAGAAATCTGAACCTCCCCATGATACATAAAATTAAGTAAAGATTCCATTTCCTGGTAACGAACATCTTTTAAAATCACAATCGGGTGATGGCACGGGTTCTCCTGTTAAGCCAAAAGCCACAATTCATTACCTTAACTAATTATTAGCTAATTATTTTCTTATAGTACACATAACTGAAATTTAAATGTCATTATAGTTTTACGAAAGTACATGAATTCAGAAACAGTAACTTAGAATGTCATATCCAGCTAAGCTACATGATCAAAAATTTAAAAACATTCATTTGAATTTTTAAAATGTACTTACATTGAGTACGTGTCGAAAGAATGGGCTACACGCCGACAAGATAACTTTGTGAGCTTTCAAACTCTTACCATCGCAAGCGATGGTGACATCCACGAATTCTTCATTGTCCTTAAGACATTTGAAAGTTGAGAGAATGTTCGAGTAAAAGTCGTTCCAACGTAGGCTGTAGCGCTGTTCGTCAGTGGCCATGTCCACAAAGAAAACGATGACGAAATATTATAAAATGCAACAGATAAAAGTCGAAGCAAAACGATAGTGACAGAGGTATTAAAAACACAGTGAAGATTTTAAAACGTGCAGCGCACAAGCAGCCCTGCTAACCCGCGCCGCGGTCGTCACCTCCACCGTCACTTTTTAATGGAATCGTACACATTCGAAAGTTACTAAGAGCTGATGAATGAAGAAAACGCAACAAAGTTGAGTTGGGGAACACTGAGATCTTTGATGTTGTTGACGTTGACGTTGTGGTTGTGGTGCAAATGAAGATGAAATGCGTCCACCACGTGCGGTAAAAATGGAAACTGACTTGGAACCTCCATACATGTGCTTTGTAGTATGTAAGTATACAGTCGAGTATAGTGATGGATGCCGTGTGTGTTGTACCTTTTGTACGTGGTTGTAAGTTTATGAGTAAGGTCCGAACGATAGGTCACACAAAGAAACGAGAAAGAGTCATTCGAATAATTTGGTAATGTACTTATGATAATTAATAATTGGGTGTCGTTAATGAGAAGTAGGAGTATGATAATTAGTGATAGGATGAAGTGGAGTGGAGAAAGGGTGGACGATGGGCCGATGATGATGACAACAAGGGAAAAGTGGAATGGAAGTGTGCAAGTTGAAGAAGTCGTAAAAGAAGTCAAGTAGTGAGTCAGCTGAGGAAAAGTGACGTAGTGTCGTAAGATGAATGTGTAAGTGAAAAATGGGCTTGAAACTGAAAGTCGGATCGGAGCGGAGCGGGATGAAAAAGAGCAGGACACACGTAAAGGGTCAGCAGGAGACTGAAAGTGAGTAATTTGTAAAGAGTAAAGAGTAAAGACACAAGTGGAGTCGTCTAAGGATGGAATGGAACGTACACGAAGAAGATAAATTAAAAAGGAAGGTGTGTGCTTTGTGTGTGAAAGAGGAGAGATGGGTAGTGTTTCCTGGTGGATGGAGTCGGTGGGGACTTTGGGAGTGAGAGAAGTCTTATGTTTTATGAGTATGACGCCATGAAGTGAAATTGAAGTGAAAGTAAAGGGAAGAAGGGACATGGAAAGAGCCAAAACACCAAAAGACCCATGGAGGAAGGGCCATAGTCAAAAACAGCGAGAGAAACGGGGAATATCAGAAATTACTTCAGGGGTCGGCACGGCACAGCAGCCGTGGCAAAGCTGCAGCTCCGAATAAGGGACTCGGTGATAAACATTACCCGTAACTGTGCATTATCCGAAATGCGTGTTTTTGTCCGGGAATACCCGGGTAATTTCTCGCCCGAGCCTCCCACAGCCTCCCAGCTCATTAATCACCTACTCTTACCTCCCCCCAAATAATCAATAATACTTTCAGTTCATTTATGCACCTCGCAATGAGATGTAAGGCCTGTGTGTACTTCTCTCTCTTCGCTCTTCGTCTCTTCTTCCTCTGCGCTCTCCTCTGTTCCCATCACCATCACTTCCCGAAAACCCCGAAACTCGACTTAAATGCTTGCTTGCTTTTCCTTTCCTGCCCGTCTTCCATAACAGGCCAAAGTCGTCCCTCATCTCATCCTTTCGTTTCTCGCTCTTTCTGTCTCTGTCTCTGTGCCTCTGTGAAATCGCGATTGCAAAACTATGGTCATATAATGTCTAATATACGACATGCTCAGTCACTCTTATGAGTTCGGGAGCCGGGAGCCCCAGCTCAGCTCTCTTGTCAACTACTACTCTTGCCGGTCTGGACTCACGGACTCTCGTGACGTACACTCGTACACTCTCGTGCTCTTTTTTGCTTTTTGTGTACCAACATATAGGTACACAAAATAATATACAAACAATGCCAATACCAGGACCAGAATCTGCTACTGATACCCGCAACAAACGCAGTCTCGTTCTCGCCTGAATCCAGAAGGACAGTTCGTCCGTCTTTTCATAAAACCATGCAACCAGGGCATTATGTAACCGTTTGCTGTTCGCTTCTTGCCTTTCTGCAATCCTTCCTCGGGACCAGGACCCAGTAATGCTCACTCTGGACTGGAAGTTCGGCCTGCACTTGCTATCAAAGTAGAAGGACTATGGAATTACTTCCACTAGTGTAAGATGGGAAGCCGGAACCGTAGCTGGCTGGGATTGGGGTCTGGGTCTGGAATGGAGTTTGAACTAGAACTGGAACTGGAACCTCCAGAACTGAAGCTGTGAGAGGCATCAGCTCACTGAGAGTCTCTGAGCTTGAGCCATCAAGGCAAAAAACGGCAAAGTATACACAGGGGCTCTTTTCATTCATTTCATCTCTCCCGAATCCTCATCCCGTGACGACAACACGAAGATGGCTTGGGTTGCAATCATATAGCTTGTATGCGGTGAAACAGCACGAGAGTTTAGTGGAAAACAGTCCTTTCATCATCGATCCACTCCAATTTGCACTTTACGTATGCCTCATCGTCCCTGTCACTCCTCATTGATTCAAAGTTCTTACTGCCCATTTCACTGGCAAGAATAAACCAACTTATGGTGCCATTAATTTCTTGGAAATCCCCAGCAACCTTCAAACGTTAAAACGTTCAAATGGAAATATGCTTTATTACGTATCCACTGCTCATTCCCCTTCTATTCTTCCGTGTTCTTCCCCTCTGTTCAAGATCTGTATGAAAAAAACCGAGAGATGAACAGCTTGAGGGGCAAAAGGGAAAGCCGATAGAGATGAATGTGATGCAGTAGTCGTTTGTCTTGCCCGCAATGAAGGGATTTTTCCAACAAATTGACTACTATGCGATGGGCATTCGTGAAATAGGGTCAGCTTTCTTTTCGGTGACAGCATTAAGTAAGTCGAATGACCTTGTCGAGAGAAAGCAATCGTACAACTCAGAAAATAAACAGTATAGATATTATTCTAATGATATTTTTTATCTTAGAATCATGATTAAAGTTTTTACTATTCCGCTACTTTGTTTACTATTTTATAGCTTATTCCAAACAGTATGTATTTACGTTATTTACGTTTACGTTTAATACATTTTTGATTTAATTTACTTTTCATACAAAGCGCACTGTTTGACACTAGAATGGAATATTGGTGAAAATGAAGAATTTAGTACAATTCATTTCATAACTTTCATTTTTCAATAAATACCAATTTTTAGACTACTTTGAACATTTGTTTCATTTTGGTATAAATTGCATAAATGTAGGGGTTTGTAAAATGGATAAGGGTTATAGTTATTAGTTATTAGAGTGGACCGGACTAGTAGAAATTTGTGAATAGGAAAAGTACTCAAAGGACTATCTCGGCGTATTGCCCGCCACACTTTGTTTGGAAGTCGGATGTGACGGATTGGAAGGGTGAAGTTGTCGTGGAGGGAGTGCGGACGGCGGCGTGAGCTGCTTCAAAATTTGACATGAACTCTGTTTCGCACACTCTGCGTGCATCGCCAGTTTCTCACAGTTTATGTCGCAATCCTCCCAGACTTCTGTTATGCCTGGTTGCTGTATGGCATATCCGTTTGTGTGAATACGACATACACACACACTTTCTCTCTCTGCAGTTCTGCAGATACTCTGATCCCGGTCGATAAAACCCGTCGGTCTGCAACGACAGGCAACCTGCGCCTTAAGTAGTCGTCTGTAGATGCCTTGCCCGTCGAGCTTTCTCTAAGTCGAGTCTTTGGATCCTTTTGGGTAGCTTTTCCTTATTTCCCACAATGCAATGTAGATGCTCGTTCTCATCTTCTCTAATACTGGAACGTATTCTGTAGCATAGTCAACTCCAAGACCAATACGCTTTCACCCAGAAGCAGCAAGCTTTCCATTCTCTCTGTCTCTTATTGGTGAAAGTCCAGACAAACTGTTGATTATTACACCAATAATACTTTCCTCCAAACGGAATTGAGCTATACGAGTCAACTTTGCATCCCAGAGTGGTTTTTTGGACTTTCATACTTGTCACAATTTAGGCGGTGGCTCTCATGAATTGTTACTAGAGGCCAACAGTTGGTCTTTTTTAAGTGAAGAAACAAAAAGATAGACCCTGTTCTAAGTACATATAATACTCTTGTAGTACCATTTCCCCAAGCGTAACAAGTGTTTGCATATAACGAGCCATCCCTGCTGACAGTTTTATTCAAGAAAAAAGAACGACTTTCAAGGAATTGGAGAAATACAGCTTTTGCTTCGGAAGGACTAACATTACAATTTACAACTGCTTCAAAGTTCCTCACTCACACTGCATATAAACTTGTAGTAGTTTCTCTTTCACTTTCTTTCTGCTTACAGCAGCAGACGTGCAGACGCACTGTGACAAGAAGGCGTAACGTCCACTTTACAAAGTATCACACCTGTAGCGATTCCTGTTTCACTCCTTCTCACGGACGACGACGGGTTCGTTTCTCTCTGCGCATTGCACTGTGTTCATTCTCCGAGTCTCATCTTACCTTGCCTCTCTCATCAACCTTACCTTGCTACAATCCTAAAAAGTACCAGATTTCAAAGATTTCAATCTCATTCCTTTTCGAAAGGTGAAAGTCACGTCAATAAATCGTGCATTCTGAAGAGTTTTCTACTCCGCAAAATCCATTAAAGACATGGGAAGACTTGTTACATTGTTTTCTAATAATCATTCCGATTCAAATTTGAGTGGTGTAGTTGTGATTGAGCCTAAATCATATATAATATTTACTAAAAGTAAAAGTGTAGTATCCCACATTCGTTTAAAAAATGAATAGAACAAGTTTGTTGGTAGTGGGAACAACAAACTTAGTGTTAAGTCCAGAACTTCTGAGATGCTGAGGTCGTTAGTTACAGCGTTTGGCGGACGGAGATATGAAGAGTGGAGATGAGATGAAGTTTCAGCAGTTATTCTAAATCCCCTATGATCTTGCATAATGAAGGCATGTCCCGTCGTCTCCACCGAGCCATCTTGGAAGACGAACGACCAATGTCAAGTTCACAGGTCAGTGAAAAGCCTTTATTACCAACTTTTTCAAAACAGGTTTCTTTCAGAACACGTAAGAATTAGTATAGTTATTATACGTTCACAGTATACTAGTAAAGCGTTATTAGATGAAATACTTGAAGTATGCCTAGTGCGTATATTGTCAGTTCGTCACCCTATAATATAATTTATAATTAAGCATTTGAACACATGTTGCATATTGCATTGCATAGTAAAGGCATATTTTCTATGGTAGTTTGGTAGTTGTATCATAGTCAGGTTACGAGATTACTATTGACTCCAATTGCAGACAAACACGGATTTGCACAACAACCCTAACAATATGCCAACAGATAGTAGTTCTCCGAGTTGTATTCCACGACGGAAAGTTTACTATAAGCAAGACTGTGTGGTTTTGTGTATAAACTGGAAGGACGCTCGGTTTGTAGATTCCACAGTTGTTGACAAAAAGCTTTGTGCGGAAACTTTTTTTTGCAAATTGCAATCATGGTACGATACGAAGATAGGAGAGGAAAGATGCGGAAACAACACGTTGTTGCGTTCAATATGGTGACTTGACTGACTACGGGATGATAGGTAGGTATTGGGTGTATAGTAAGGTTAGTTAAATCGGAACAAGAGATTTTAAGAGAGGCGACGGATGAGCAGAAAAGTAAGGAAAAGAAAGGCCGCCGGAGCTGATTAGTTTGACTATAATTTGAAGCATCACATTGTAGCTCTGAGTAATCCCAAGTTAAAGGGACGGGAGTCTCAACCAGTTCAACTGTACAGTTTACACTGTTATTGGGCTTGGTTACGAAAAATCGGGTCGTGCTGGCTATGGCTGTACATTGCATGAGGACGACGGGAGGAGATTGTTGGAGTCAGAGTCACCGGTCGAGACAAACTACTATGTATCGTGTGAATAAAGCGGGAGCTTGGTGTCTTCATGTTTGCAAGTAAAAAGTTTAAAGGAGCGGAAGGTGAATCTTCCCGTCTGTGTCTTCTCAGGCTGAAAGCATCCGCATTTTAGCTACACTGCTTGAGCTGTGCTCGGGGGCTGAAGCATTTTTTCTCATGCAACATCTATATTTTTAGAATTTCGTGATGAGGAAATCAGTTCCACTTGCCAGAAACAAGAGCTTTTGCGAACCAAGCTTGAAGATGCAGTCGACCACTGTAGATGTGTGACTTTACATTACACTGCTTTTTTTCGAAGAATGGTTCATTTTCCTCAGGTCTTCCATTCCCTTGAGTTGCTAACTAGTTCAACTCAGCCCTTCCTATATAGCTTTTAGCTTTATACCTCAAAATGACTTTTCAAATTGTTTGAAAAATTTGCATTTCTGTGAGTGAATAGTGTTATTAGTGCTAGTTCCTTGTACATGCTCAACTGTCACAATGGCAAGTGGTGGCAGTGGCAAAGGAGAGATTTTGCGAAGGGATCCTCATAAACCTCTTGGGATTCATAATCACAGAAAGGTACGTTTTCAAATGCGCACAACAAACAACGCAACGTCGACCAATTGAATTGTAGTTATCAAAGTAAAATCATCTTAGCGATCACCTAATAAATTTATCTTAAAGTTCTTGAGTTGATCTTTTTGATTTAAGGTTACTTCTTATGTAAGCTTCTTGCTGTCTGCGTTAATCGTTTAATCATTTACATTTTGTTTTGCAAAGTTGTCTGGTCTCCAACAAGTTTGATATCAACTCAGCCATAATGGCTCAAAAAATAAATGCCGAGTGCGTATCACAAATGGTTTCCTACTTTTCAAAATTACTTATTAACCTTAATTCTAACGCAAAACTGAAAGAAATCGTAGCTGAAACTTTATTTGTATTATGCGTCAGTCAAAATGTAAACGCTGTATCCAAATTTCGTTTTTGGTACACTGAGAAATATGTGCTTTTAATCTCACGCTATATCGTAGTATAGTAACCACATAAATAATATCAGTCTGCCATGCTGATTGCTGAGGCGATGAATACGATTCTGAAATATGCATGCTGATTGTTTGTGATGAAGGCAGTCCCATTCAAATAAACCGAGTCAGAGATCTTGTTTCCACTGAGACCATGCTTTGAATTTTAATTGAACTTTGAATGGTCTTAATGAGAAATTAATTAATTGTAAATTAATTAATAAATCTAATATTGCAGTTCTGCTTAACCAAAGGCGGACTCAACAGAAATACAATGTAATTGCGAGTGTTACAGATTATGGAATTAAGGAACAATTAAAGGAACGGTGTCTGCTCCATTAGTTAAAGTCGATTATGAATATTATTTTAAATTGAAAGGGAAAAGAAAGACGTCTAAAGTAATGTAAATATTATTTAGAAAGGCATCTTCAATCTGCTGAGAATTTAACAATGTATTGTAGAGTAGCAGGGAAGTGTTGTGATTTGTGATAAGTATACTACGGTTGCGGTAAAGCATTGGATTTTTAACATTTTGGAAGCGGCGGTGAGACGTTGAGGGGTTTCTTTGATATTATAAAGACGGAGTAAAGGAATGGGAATGTGCATTGGCAATTGAAAAACGTTGAATGGGTAGTATTTAAGTACATAGCGTGAAGCGGGCGAGGTGAAAGTAAAGCTGCAAAGGTGGATGAGTGAAAGTGGGCGAGAGAAAAGAGAAAGCAGATGTAAATAGTATGTAAGACATGACAAAGAAAGGTGAGATAAGATGATCCGTGAGGATATTGAGAGAGACAAGAGTGTGGATTGAGGAGGTATAGGAGTCTTGGGTTGCTGGATCTTGTGAGTCGGAAGTATGGGAATTGCGAACTGCGAAGTGCGAATCCGAAAGACAGATGAAAGTGGGAAGGTGAGCTGGGAGACGTGTGTGTGTTTGTGTGTGAGAGGAGGAAAGTGTGTGTACGTGTGGCCGTGGATAATGGGAGAATGGGACAGGAAGGAGATGATGAGGAAAGCAGGGTTCCACCTTTGCTGTAGGGTGGACTGATGGCGTGGCGGTGTGAGTGAGCTGAAAATGCCCAAGTCAGGGCCTATTATTCTTTGTGGAGAGGAGACTTTCTCCAGTTTGTGTACGTGTGCAGAGGAGTGAGTGTAGTGAGAGGGCATGAGAGTGAGAGGTAAGGCATGTAACTAATTCGGTGTTCCTGAAGCAGTGAGAGAGAACGAGTGAGCCAAGGAGTGGGTTAGTGGACAGGCAGGCAGCAAACAGCGTTGTGTTAAGCATAGGCTCGTGTTCCGTGTTCCTCGTGGATAGAGAAAACTTGCGCGTCGACGAGATCGATCGAACCGGCAAAGGAGCGATGCTACAGCCAGGGTTTCCACTTTACTCACACCCCCCGATGAATTCGCAACGACTTTCGGAGAAAGAAGAAAAAGTTTTCCCGATTCGAGCAGCAGCAGCAGCGTATACATCGCCTACTCTCTTCTCTCAGTTGTCCTAGTAGTGTAGGTCACCACTTGACTAATACTGCGACGACCGTGTGTACTTTTTTTGGCCAAGCCCAAACTTCTTCTTCGTGACCCTTTCCCTGGGTCAGTAGTTCAACAGCAAAAATTGTCAAGGTGTCCACAGTCTGAGCAGTGGTTATTCTGTCTCCCGTCCTTTGTGATGGTGGTGCTGGACCCTGGGTTACGGTGGCCATCCGAACCCGACGTCCAGTCTGGGTCACTGCGAACTGTGTAGAGTTCTCACATGAGTCACCACGAGGCTTTGCTTTGGGTGGGGAACAAACTCAAGTATTTTGTCAACTGCTAATAATAAATTTAAGTGTTCCTTCTCCTGTCACGATATCCTAAGAGATAATATATTTTAGCCACTTTTTTCTCCTTCTTCTCTACTGCAGTCATCCCAAGTTCAACGCGCTTTGTTTCGTAAGCTGACGTGTAGCGTGTGTGTTGCTTCGCGACACAGACACTGAAATTGTACACAGATACACGTCAATTGTTCAATTGTCTCTCCTGTAGATCCGTCAAACTGTTTCACGTTGTCCTTCATCCTTTTGTATTTTTGTGAAATCATCGTATTAATTAGTTTTCGACACTATTGTCAAGTGTCTATACATCGATCGCAAATTCTCTTCCTATAGTGCCAATCCACTCCTCAATAATTCCAGTGCTTCGTCAGTGAGCTCAGTTTTTTTAGGTTTTCACGTCACCGCACCAAGACCAACTATAATTGTTTTTGCAGGATTCGTTTGTTAGTCGTTCGTCGACTTCATTTCCTTTTCTTGACTTTTAGTTTTAGACAAGCAAACTTGCGTAGGTTTACGGAGTGAGTGATTCGTTGACCTGTGCGTATTATGCATAATGTACGTGACATTAAACTATTCGCTTGAGTATTTCCAGTCACTGTTTCAAGCTGCTGTAAGCTAGCTGAGAGCCCCTAAGGAAATTATAGTATAGTTCCCATTCCCGTGTCTTGCAGAATTCACCAATGAATTGCAGAATTTTGTACACTCTTTCAAAACAAAATATTCAAATTGACGTCCACGTTCCTTTTATGGTAGAAACGCAAGCGTCGACCAAAATCCAAATTGAAAATTTAGATTTTTTATTTTGCATTCGATTTTTGATTATATAATACTAATACGAATTTTGTGCCAGTTCTTTAATACGAGCGAGATGTGTGTGCGTGTGTTTAAAATTGAAAAGCCATACCTACTAGTTTGAGAGCGGTGTCGTATGCCACTGAAAAATGGAATATGATGGGATATAGCCAAGGTTACAATAAGCTGTTTACTCAGGTATTTTATGCCACTGTCTCATGGACGCTGGGCGTTATAATGTGTCCATCTTCCATTCTTTTCATGATTCTTATATCGCTACTATATGTACATAACTGGCTTCCCATCTATAGTTTTTTATTTTGTGCGCCTCTCGTTATTAATCTGTACTAACTAATGTAGACAAAAACTTTCTTTTCATATATTAGTACGTACGTAATTTTATAATTTGTATCTTCTTTAACATTTCAAAGTAACGATTTAAATATACTAGATTAGGGCGCCTTACGCCTTTATCCAAAAGCATTGATTGCTAGCTTTATGAAGAAAACTATACAGTGCAGCGTAGCAAACCACTCGTATCAATATTATTAATAATCGATAGCTTCATCGTTTTTTGTTTTGTTTCGTTTTCATCGTATGGTGACATGTGGTGTTCCTTGTCCTTTTCCCAATCCCGCAATGTGAATGCTTGTAATATATACGATTAGTATTTGTTTAAGTAAGCAATTGTTCGCGAAAGCTATTTATTCATGGGACACGACGCGGTTTGAACAAGAATGATACTACTAATTCATTAGTGCAACGCTAATTGTTCCGTGAATATGAGATTCTTGTTGTCATTTGACACATAAATAATAACCTAGTAATTGATAAGTGCAATAGTGTTAAGTTTGTTAGTTGTTAGTGAAATAGGTACAAATGAGAGTGAGATGATTCATTGAGTATTTTTATGTTGTTCAATGACAGGGCTCAGCAGATTCGACTTACTCACAACCATCATCAGACCTGTCTCTGGACGAGGAGCGAGAAGTTTTAAGACGAGAAACTGAGCGCCAAGCCCTCACACAGTTAGAGAAAGCACGGGTAAGGAAGATTTATTTGCCTGCTCGTTTCATATCTGTGCATGCAATGTTAGTACAATAATAGGGAATGTGTCACTTGATCACTTGCCATTGACATGGGAAGTATTTGGCTAGCAAGTTTACATTTGCAAAGTGGCGTGAGAGCTATGAGAGCATCAAGCAAGGGTAAGGAGCGAGTAACGAGCAGCAGCAAAAGCGGTTTGAACTTGTGTAATAAAGTGAAACTGAACGACGTATTTGTAACAAATGGAATTAGGAAAGGTGAAAGGAGCTTGCAGTCCGAGTTAAATATTTGTCATGCACGCACAGTCGCATAAATATTCATAGATTCATTGAGATTAGGCGGCAGGACTGGAAAAAGTACACAGAGCACAGAGCACAGTTCTGTCCAAGTTACATAACTGCGCATAGGGAAGTGAAATGGTTTTTGTGATTACAAGTTGTGAGTTTGAGACGAAGTATTTGGTTGTGTATACTTACAAAGATTGTAATAATGGTGCAGAGGACCCGTGCACTCGGCATCGGCATTCAGATTTGTGGCCTTTGTAACGACGACCAAACTATGAATACGACGATGACTCGACGACAAAGCTGAGGAGGGTCGTCGAGACAAGATAGTGGCATTGCCAACGGCACACAGGAGCAATATGAAAACAAGCAGAGTCGGGTAGGAGAAAAAGAAAACGACTTTGCTGCATAAGAATGGCCAAGGTTTCGTGTTTGTGTCGAAACACCACCACGCAATGATAAAGAAATTTCGCAGATTTTGGCGAGCAGCCCGAAAACTGCAAAAACGGGAATGGGGAGCAAAAGAGAGAAACTTCTTCTCATGCAGACATCCGCATTTGTGGTGAATTCTCCTCTCGTATCTCTAGTAGAACAAAAGAAGCAGAAACGAAATGACATAAACACTTTACTCTAATGCATGACTATAACAAAGTCAACTTTGTGCATATTACACACTAAAAGGACTTGAAGAGCAACCGACTCAGTGAGCGAGAGTGAGCAGCAGCAGCAGCAGCGGGTCGAACAATAGTCGTCGTCGTCGTCGTGTCTTCGTTGTGTTGTACTCGTCGCCGTCGCTGTCACTGTCGCCGTCTTCGTCGTCGTCGTTGTAGTCATAGTCGTCAGTCGTCATCCTGCTACCCGTAGTGTTTTGTTAAGCTTACCACGCAACACCCAGGATGCAATGGGCCAACAATACAAAGAGGCCAAGCAAATCGTATGGCATGGCGAAAACTCTATCCCTGTTACCAACAACTGCATGGTTTATATACTTGTACTATGTATTTGGGCTTTTGGGCTGAGAGCAACCAATTCCACGAGATTCAAAAAAGCATCATTTCACTCGCTCCACTCAACTGCTTTGCCCAGTCACTTGTCTTTGGCTCCTCCACACAATAACTGATTGGCTATCTAGAGCATCTCTTATCCTCAATGGTTTTACATGACTACTTTCACATAGCAGACGAATTGCTGCTCTAAGCTCTCAAGGACCTTGGCATTTTTTGTCACTGTGCTCCTGCAACATTACCAGCAAGCTCAAATCCCATGGCTTTTCTAATTCTTTTAATGACTCATTAGTAGAATGAGTGTACTTATGAGTTGACGATGACAAACCAAACTTATATGCTCAATGACTTTCTTCATTTTTCACAGACGAAGCCAGTTGCCTTTGCAGTAAGAACTAATGTGAGTTACGATGGGTCTGTGGACGACGATTCCCCGGTCCATGGAAGTGCGATTTCCTTTGGAATTCGGGATTTTCTTCACATAAAGGTATAGTTTGAATTCTTTTAGTACTTTCTCGTTTTATTTATTACTATGTATTTATTTTGGATTTGGGTTTCTATATCAAAAATTCCAAATTTAGGAAAAGTACGATAACAATTGGTGGATCGGGAGACTTGTCAAAGAAGGTTGTGACGTTGGTTTTATCCCATCCCCTGTTAAACTTGAAAATCTTCGTCTTCTGCACTCCCAAGCTCGAAATTCCAAGTTATATTCTTCCAAAACATCGTCTTCGAGCAATTTAGGTTCGAGCACTATACTTCAATGCTCTTATAAATCTCTTTGTTAGCATTCTAAGAATGTTAGACGAAATGTTCTCAATATTACAGCAGATCATTACGGAGTAGACGGCAACGCTGGCGGTGACGATTCAGACTCATTAACAAATGCAAAGTCGGGGAAGACGTCGATTACAACCCCTCCTGCGAAAGAGAAGAGAAAACCATTCTTCAAAAAGCAGGAAAACATTCCTCCTTACGACGTGGTGCCTTCGATGAGACCTGTGGTCCTCGTGGGACCCTCCTTGAAGGGCTACGAGGTCACGGACATGATGCAAAAAGCCATTTTTGACTTCCTGAAACACAAATTTGAAGGAAGGTGTGTATGAATTTCTTTTGGATTTTCAATTGTCAAACGTAGTAGTTTTTAAAATACAACGTACTATACAATATTAATGGTTTGAAATATTATTTTGCAGGATTATAATCACAAGGGTAGCAGCGGACATATCGCTGGCCAAGAGATCCTTGTTGAATAACCCGTCCAAGCGAGCGATCATGGACCGTTCCAACTCGCGTTCGTCATGTTTGGCCGAAGTGCAAGCGGAAATAGAAAGGATATTTGAATTGGCAAGAACTTTACAACTTGTCGTCCTTGACTGTGACACCATCAATCATCCATCTCAACTTGCAAAAACCTCATTAGCTCCAATTATCGTCTACTTGAAAATTTCGTCTCCCAAAGTAAGTCATTGCCCCGTCAAGTACGTACATTTCTGAGCGTCTCGGATCTGTGTTATGCTCTATTATTAATGGACGTACGTGTTTTGGACAGGTACTTCAACGTTTGATAAAGTCTAGAGGAAAGTCGCAGGCTCGGAACTTGAGTGTTCAAATGGTAGCAGCTGAAAAGTTGGCTCAATGTCCGCCCGAAATGTTTGATGTGATTTTGGATGAGAATCAGTTAGAGGATGCATGTGAGCACTTGGCCGAGTACTTGGAGGTGTACTGGAGAGCCACGCATCCTCCGGTGCCGACGACGACGACCATTCCCCAAACTCCCATGACACCTGCTCCACTCATGACCGCTGGACCTGGTTCAGTTTCCAGGTCTATTCCATCTCCATCCACTCACCTTCCGCCAGGAGGACAACACCCTATGAAACCGGATCCGTCTCACATGGCTAGGACTAATTCGACACCACCTGGTGAGTCCCAACTACGTATCTCCACTTATTTGATTGGTTTATTCCATTTGTACTATTGTATTCTTTCCATCAATTTGCGTAAAATTATTATGTTGAGTAATATATGTCATATTATTGCCCAATAGGTGTTTATCATCAAGCACATTCGCACATGCAAGGACCACCTGCAAGAACAAGAATGATGCGAGATGAGCGAGATTACGATCTTCGACACCGGGAGCTAGAAGAGTTGGAGGAATATGACGAAGGACCATTTGACCAATTGACAATGTGGGGGCAGCCGCCGATGGGAATGCGTGGAGGAATGTCTGATCCGATGCACGACCACGAAATGCATCATCACCATGAGATGGGACCTCATTCTTCGTACCATCAGCCTTTGCCTCATCAATATCCGCCTCAACACCCGCCATCGTCGCGTCGTGCCCAACAGTTAAACGCCATTTAGTCTTCATCGTATCACCACAAAATGCAAAATAAGATGTTACGAAATCTTCATACTATGTCGTCTGACGTTTTGCTCTTCCTACTGTACATGGAAGTTGTCGTGCTCCTCGATATCGTGCTACTCGTTTGTGCAAACTACCAAGAAACCATGTCTGTTTTACTATATTTACTGCGTTACGTTCTTGCTGCAATTTATCCAAAAGGTGACTTAGCGGTCGCACAAATTTTCAATCGCTAAATAGGTTTCCCAAGAATGAATGATAACGAGAACTTTGTGATTTGACCTTTTGTGCTCGTTCGGAACGGTGAGAATGACCATGCTGTAAGTAACGGAACCAAGGAAAACTCGATTCGCCGTCATTTCAAGACATCAATCTGTGAGAAGACGTGACACAAAATCAACCTTTCGCTTCTTCGGATTGAAGTTCGTACCGTTTCGTCGTGGACATTGTTGAAAAATCACAGCCATCGCAAGAAATTGTTACGTGTGCATGTTTGGTTACTGTATAACTTGACTGTGAGTCCAAGTGAGAGATACAGAGACAAAGGGTACAACTGAATCTTTTTTTGTTTCATAACATGGTAATAGTGATTTTATCAAGTATGAATAGGCGTGCGTAAATTTACATATTATTCCGGATTCCTAATTGTCAATTGACACTTTGCGTGTCGACAGAGTGTGCCCAAAATCAGACCAAATCTCACATTTACTCAAACGAAAAGGAGGATGCTGGAAAGAAAGACATTAAAACATTGGTAGCACTTAGGAGCATTTCGTTTTGCCTAGAGGATACTGAACCCCGTGTTTCCAAAAAGACACTCTTTTTTGCCGTAGTGACTGACCGGTCAAAAAGCAATGTCCGACTCAAACTGACAATGTCTCTTTTTGGTTCGACTTTAACTTTAGAAACACAAACATTACACAAATTCATACCTGCTCACAGGCGTATTACCCACTTTGACATTAAGAATATCTTTTACTATCAAACAATTCTCTAATTAATTCATTCTGCATCTGACTGAGACACTTTTTAAGCTGTTATAAACCTTTACTGCTACAAATCATACATGTACGTACTAGATTTCGTCAGCAACGAATTCATTACACTCATTTGGTCATTCCACTGTACCAACTACCAATTCTAAGATTTTCACATACCTTCTGTCGTCTTACTTATTTATTTACAATTCATTTTACTGCCCCGCAATTTAAATGCCGACCACATAAACGTTACGTATTGACTCAAGATTCTCCTTTGTCACATTTATATACAAAAGCATTTCAAGCTTGTGTCACATTAATTCAGTCCGTTGTTGCTTACAGTGTCCTCAAAAACTCAATGATGAGTCATCTTTAATCCAATTGACCACTGTGTCCATTCAACGCTAAAGATTGTTTGAAAATATCATCAGGATTTTCGCTTGTTGTAAATCAGCCATTTTCAAAATTTAGGAGAGAACGAGAAATGATGGCCTTTCAGGCATACCAAAAACAGTGTAATGAAAGCAAAGAAAAATAGTGGTAGTGTTTTAAAAAACGGTAATGAGACTCTTCACATATAAACTTCTAAACTGACACTTCAATTCATTACAGCCAGAATTTTAGCCTTGAACAATATAGAAAGCATCAACAGATAATGGGAAAAAATTACCTGAAGGAAACTAATTTGTAGAACGAAAGAAAAATTGATATAAACGAGTAGAATTACGAAAAGTTAATAGGTTCGCGCAATAAAAAAAAGAAACTAAACTGAAGGAGTACTAAAACCACGAGAATCTTTAGAAAGGTATAAAGAAAAAAATGCCGAAATCGCCGAAATATCTTATACTAGCTTCTACTATATATATTCAATACCAGCTTAACTTTGCTCTCTCTCATTCTCTCACCATTCAACCGAAACATTATAAAAATGACATTCCCGTAGTCGGGGTTAGAAAATCTTTCCTCAAATAACTCTAATGGACATTGTTGCACTACTAATAATGATACAATGCAACATTTGTTTGCAAAACAACTAATGACACGAAAGACGGTCAATCGTTGTTTAATGAAGAGCTCGGGAAGATTCTCATTCCCCGCCAGTTTTTATCCCTGCTGCACTTTGTAAACAAATTGCCAAAACCTGTTTGAAACATTTCAAAAACTTCACTTTCTATCTTCAAATCTGGGGGGAAATGTCGAAATTTTTATGAAACAACCCTCAATTGTCCAAAACATGTCGTATAAAGGTAGTAAAACATAGACCTCAAAAGTCATATACTAATACACACATAAAAACACACAGCTTATTTGCATAAAACCTTACAACATGAACAAAAAAGTCTACTATTGAATTGAATGTATATAATAAAAATGTGAGACCTGTTTAACAAAATCGACAAAAAGAAACAACGGCAAGGCTTTTATGAAAACACCACTTAAAAATTAACGTTGTTTTTTCAAAATTTTAAGAGTTTTGCAAAAAGGCTGTGTGCAAATTTCATCCAAGTATAGTCCGTATAAAAAGTAATCAATGTTTTTTTGTGTATTACTAAACGACTTCAATTTATATGAAAACAGTATGCGTTTTTGTTCCATTTCCAAATTTGGACAAAGCAGAATACTGTGCTATTAACAAAAAAGTGTAGAAAAACATAATATTACGACACATACATTACATAAAACACACACATTTACCAAAAACCACATCATCGGAGTAAAAACTTACAAGTACTAGCTGAATGAAATTTTTGAAACTGACGTTTAAAAAAATTCATAAAAGTTTTTCTTAAAGAATATAAAAATCGTATACTCTCAATGTCAACAAAAAACAACTTTTGTGCCTCATGGGTTCCTCAGCCCCTCTTACTTACCATTAGTTTTTACAAATCTACAAGGTAATTTGATTGAGACTTGAGTGAAGGGATTTTTTTTACAAAAGTATTGTTCCAGATGAATGTCACTGGAGATGATATTTTCTTTCCTCCAGAGAATCGATCACTTGCGGCCGACGCGCGCTTTGACAGTACATATGAGCAAAAAAAATAATAAAAATATTAAAAGAGGAACAAACGTCGCTCTTATGGTAGACAAAGTCCAAAACAATTATATTAAAAAACTGAGAGAGAACGTGGGATGCGATAAAAAAATGCAACTTTTAAAAAAAGAAATCACAAACGGTAAAATTATATCTACTGGAAAAGTAGCGGTTATCTGCCCATTATTCACCGCCCTTTTTGTCCTGACACACAACAAACCAATTACAAAGAATTCTGCACGTTTTTAACTGACTTGCACCAAAAAATTGCACGTAAATTTGTATTTCAAAACGATAGTATAAAAAACGCCATCATATAAAAAATGTTATACACGTCGGACCACGCTGGCGCACGGTTCTTTTTTGAGTCGACAAAAAACAAATTAAAGGGGTCATTTTTTTGACAAAAAATCCCTTTTTAAGTGTGGTCAATAATATATTTAACGTTTGTGATTTTACTGTGTATCGCCAGCATATGATTGTAATATTCGAACCATTCATACCTTTTATGTGTGTACAAAACCATGAATATATTGTAATCTTGTGCTACGTGTCGCCTTTTTCTGTCTTTTCAGTTTTGGTATATGAAAAAAAATGACTTATCTTCGACAAATAAAATTACTACAAATAAAATATTATGCCTCTACGACAAAGAACATGCCTAAATGTTTAATTATTTACCGTATACGTTACAAAAATATGATTCCCAGCTCTCCAAAAAATGCCGCACCCAATCACGTAAATTTATTACGTGAATCCATTGTTGGTTTTTTCTCTCTACCTGACTGCTGTTCTGCAAAAAAATAATCCAAAAGGCTCTATGTATAAGAAAAAATACAATACTTTACAAAAAATCATGTGCGCGACAACAAAAATATTGGTTTGAAAAAGACTTAACCAGTTGTTTGTTATGTATAATTGAATGGGTTTTATGCTAAGGAAGAGAAAATATGAAAAAAATTACCAAACTATATAAGAAACCAACCACAAGTCTTATCCTATAATGACGCATCTTTTAATGATACTGATACTGAATATGTACACAATCTCCTTTCTGTATATGTATAAGTATAAGTAATAAAAGGTGCATAATATTCACTCATCAACGGCATTTGTAATAAATGTATTAATAAAAATCTTTGCTGATTTAAAATCTTTTTGTGTTCTTTTTCTGATCCTATGATCCCTTTTTTATTATACTCATGCAATGCTCCTTCACAAACTGCATCAATTTGTAAAATATTTTAATTCTGTGACATCCTATATAAAGCCTATATAATGTTATGTAATAAATTGCACGGATGTCAAAATTATATAAAATACTCGTAAGAAATAAAAACCGTTTTCCGAATGGGTAGTCCCGAATTTCTCAGTCTCAGTTCTTCCCAGTAGTTGCGGTTCGCTTGACTCGAACTACCCTGTACGAAAACAGATGAGGGAAAACTTTTTAAGGTTCAAACGAGCAAAAATTGAATCCAGAACTTGTACTTTTATTAATATTACTAATTAAGTAATTAGTGATACACTGGAACCACCATCGGTCATGATATGACCATATGACTCATCAATGTTTCATAATTCAAAGAATGTTTCAAAGATATTCATTCGCAATCACCCACAAAAGACAGGTGGAATTGCCCATGTCGTCGGTTTGTCGGTGGGCAATTGCAACAAGTAAAACTCTTAACTGGACTGTTCTGTCAGAGCCAATCACTCATTGGTCCAGTCCATGGCCATGATCAGGAAGCGCATTGTGACTGACGAGACGACTGACGACGACGTGTTCGGTGTTCCCAATAATCCCTTCGACGAAAATCAATCTTGTCAACAATAGATGGATTCTCAAGTTTCCCCAGCTACAAAACGTTTGTACTCGTGAAGTCGTGATCAAGCAACTTATGCGAATTGCGAATGTGAGACAGTCCGCGACGTTTGAATTTTCAACTCGACAGTCGACATCGACAGCTCATCTGTCAGATCTAAAGAAACAAGAATTGTGTCACGCCGCCCCGTGCAAACCATTTCTGCTTTGATTTGAGATTTGAGTCCACCTCCACATACCGTAGAGTGGATCTGCGCAGATTCAAAGTAACTGGGACGTTTGTTTTTTAAAATTATTTTTCTAATTTATGAAGATTGAAGAAACAAAGCTTTTGAAAGGTTCATCAAACTTTATTGCATGAAGAAAGTAACACTAAAAGTTCCAAACTTACACCATTCCAAGATAACTCATACATAACTCTCGACGATCTCGAGTATAGTTTGAGGATCGCAGTAACCCAACCGAATCGACAGGACACTGAGTCACTCTGGATTTGAGACGTGAGGAAATGACGCATGCAAATATCTTGACAGTTGACAGGAACCCGTGCATTATTTGTATGCATTTTGATGTGATTTGATCATTTGATTTTGAGTGGCTCATTCATGTCTCATCTCTCATGTTGAGCTGAATGGGACATGGGAAGCTCCGGAATGTCAACGTCAGCAATGATGAGAAGAAAAGAACGTAGTAATGATTGATTTAATGATCCCCATTTTGATTCCGCTGTATGTTTAATCACGGGCGAAATTTGTAGGGCCGTATAATTGAATTTGACGAATGCAATTAATTCCTAAAATGCAAAATATTATTATACACGAATGGATTTAGAATGATAATTGATAATGCAATTACAACGAGCTAAACTTGGTTCGAAACAGAAGCTTACAAGTGAAATCAATGGCGAAGCAACAGTGAAACTGTGAAACAGTGCTTTTGAGTTGAGCGGTTGAGCCACTCAAAATCGGAGAGCGAGAGGGCAAGGGCAAGGATTTCGTTTTTTCGTTGCGAAACGGTTTACAAGGACGCTGTACTACGTACCGGAGCTTCCCATGTCCCGTCCAGCTCTGAGCTTTTGAGCAGCTCAAAATCGGAGAATGAGAAATGAGAGGCAGAAGAGAGGGCCAAGGATTTCGTTACGAAACGGTTTACAAGGACGTTGTACTACGCTGCGGAGCTTCCCATTTTCCCAAAACGTTTTCTCTGCCTTGGTTACCGAAATTTCGAAAAAATTTCAAAATTTTTGACCTTAGCAACAGACCGTGTCCGGTTTTTCCGCCCAAGCAGCTCAATTAGTAGGCTAAACGCAACGCGCAGCAGAGACCGAGGGCGGCCGTTGACCTTCACTGCCTTGCCTCCAGCTGCAGTGAATTTTCGGAAAAGTGCCCCTACTCCCCCCTTCTTCCTGTTCCATTATCCCGTGCTGAAGCCCATAAGGTTTCAGGGAAATGGCGGATCAAATAACCTTTTGACCCCAAGGGCCCATGGGAGGTAACGATGACACACACTGTCAATGACATGCCAAGAGCTACCTACATGCCAAATTTCAACACGATCCGTTGACATGGGTCCTGGGAGTTCCCTAGTGAGTAATACTTTTTACATTTGTCTTGCTTAGCAAAATCATTGTGTATCCTTTGGTTTTGTTCTCTACCTGTGACTGCTGTGTCTTTACTGATGTCATTAAAGTCTCTTTGTGCTCTTTTCTGATCTTCATTGAAATTTTTATTCGTTTACTTTTCTTTTTATAAGCCGAACAAGATTCACTTCCTTTAAAAGGAATTCAAAATAATAGCAACAATACATTACATTGTTCATAATCTAATGAGAGTCATTATATTCCTAATTTATTAAATTATCTAACGTACAGCATTTGATAATGCATGATGCAAATTTGAAATTCGGAAACTGCATTTACAATCGCTTTATGACTATCGCATTTAGTGTAGTATGATATCAAGGCGGCGTAGTGAAATGTCATTAAAATTTGAGTAAAACTGTAAACTCTGTACTAAATCTTATCGTCAAATAATCTGCGAAGCGTGTTCTATTTAATAAAAAAACATTTTTCCGC
>JABASF010000013.1:0-121210 GCA_019776145.1 Harlomillsia oculata | reverse complement strand
ACATACTCCCAACTTTTGAAAAATTACTTTTTACTACGACTACATACTCCCAGTTTTTAAAAATTTACTTTTTACTACAACTTTTACTTCCGAAAATGCTTACTACCGTCAACACTGATGGTACTATATTATCATTCACAAAATTGACATTCAAATGTAGTAGTTGACATTTTGTGTGGAATGTTAGAGCTCGTTGACGAGTAAATAAAAATCATTCGTGTAATAATAAAAATGTAATGCAATCGAAAAATCATTCTTGGGTACTTTATTCCACCATCGATCGGGAACCATGGACGCATGTACAAATTCTATATTACATGACACGGACGCATTGACACAATTTCTCTCTTTTGAACATCACATTTGATTTTTTTTCGAAAATTATATTCCGACAAGGAAAGCATCGTCTCATCTCATTATTGTGCATATTATATTATAACTTTTATAACGTACCTATATAGCAATTCAAAGCGGGATTTGACAATGAATTGATTTTTTTCTAGCACCTTCCAGAGTTCCAGATCCACAATAAAAGCGAATACGAATCGGCAAAATACAAAAGTCAGTCTTTCGGTCTTCGTCTTCCCTCTTGTGTTGTATTACTATTTTGTGTATTGCTCGCTGTGCTCGGCTCGGAAGTTTTTTATTTTTGGAATTTATTTCCTCCAATTTTGTACAAATTTGTACTCATTAAACAAGATTTGGGATTGTCGTACTCGTTACATTGCTGGTAAGTGTTTGCTTGCTTTAAAAAATTTGGTTGAAATTACTTTCAATTGTATATTCAATATCTAAAATTGTACCTGTGAGGTACGATCAGGTGGTTCTGAGTCGGAATTTTATTAATTGTGTTTTTTAATTAAATTATATATTAAGGTTTTGAGCTACTGATGTTCTAAACGCTTGATTATGATTAGATTGGAAATTAGTAGATGTTTGTGTAATGGAGTTGTGGCTTTAGTTTTTTGAATTTCGGTTTATCTTCTCTGTTGTGGCGTGTCATAAAGATTTGAAAATAATTGTTGAATTTGTGCTGAATTTAAACAAGGAGATGACAATGGAAGATTCACTGTCATGGCCTGATTTTGTTGACATCTCGCCGAACAAGGACAGGAAGTTATTAAAAAAGGTGATCAAGGAAGGTGGCGGCACTCTTCCCGGACCGGGTTTGACCGTATATGTCCACTACGTTGGAAGTCTAGTCGACGGAACTGAATTTGATCGAAGTGACCGGAATGCGGCACCGTTCCACTTTATATTGGGAAAAGGTTTGTATATTATTCTAATCATGAGTTTGTCACTTATTTATTTCATGACCTAAGAGGTCGTGCTGATTTTTAAAAATATTAAACACCTAACCTCATTTGACATTTAGGTGCTGTCATCAAGGGATGGGATGAAGGAATTAAAACCATGAAACAAGGAGAAAAGGCGAAATTAGTCTGTACACCGGACTTTGCTTATGGGCGTAAAGGAACTGGGACCATTCCGGCGGATGCTACGTTAATCTTTGAGGTATAAATTGTACTTCTCCATTGTGTTGTGGAAATAATCAGGAATCGTTTTTAGAGTTAAATCTTGTTTATTCTACATGTTTGCAATTAAACACAGGTGGAAGTACTCTATTGGAAGGAAGAAGATTTAACTGACAAGAAGGATGGAGGGATTTTGCGTCGAAAAATTGTGGAAGGTCCGATAAAATACCTCAGTCCAAATGCAGGAGCAATTGTCACCAGTAAGTTAACTTATCTTCTTAGGATTTACTGGTCAGCAACCCATTATCATTGGACTAAAATGTCTCTTTTTTGTGCAGTTACTTTGAAAGCAACTCATTTGGGGAAAGTGTTTGACGAACGAGAAGTGACCTTTCCAATAGGCGAAGGTAGTGTGTTTGATATTCCTTATGGAGTTGACAAAGCTATGAAGTTTTTTGAAGAGAAAGAAAAGTCAGTTCTCACTCTGGCTCCGAAATATGGGTTTGGTACCGACGGGTTTGAGAAATTTGGAATTCCCCCTGAAGCGATTTTGCATTATGAAATTGAGTTGAAATCCTTTGAGAAGGTTAGAATCGTTTTTAAAAAGAAGAGTTTTTGATTTTGATAGTCCTTAATGAAGTGTTATTGAAATGGATTTTCAGATGAAAGAGGCTTGGCAAATGGATGGAAACGAAAAGCTTGAGGCTTCTCGAAAGTTTAAGGAAAAGGGTACACAGTACTTCAGCCAAGAAAAATATCATTTGGCTCTCAAGCAGTACAAGCGAATTCCAGATTATCTCAAAGCTGAAGCTAGTACGTTCTTGATTTTATTTGCCACTATTCCCATGTACACTCTGTCTACAAGTGGGCTGTTTGAAATATAATTTTATTTGTAATTTTCAGTGCTTGAAGGAGACGAGGAAGTGGAAAGAAAACAACTTCTCTTGGCTGGTTACCTGAATTACGCCCTATGTTGCATCAAGATAGGGAATTATCCTCTGGCGATTCGTTGTTGTGATGAAAGTTTGGTCTACGATCCAGGCAATTCCAAAGGACTGTACCGGCGTGGGATGGCATACTTAGGAGTGCTTGATCCTAATTTGGCAAAACAGGATTTCCTAGCTGTTCTCAATAGCGAACCAAAAAACAAAGCTGTTCATCACCAACTAGCTCTGTGCGAAAAAATGATAAAAGAGCATCTTCAGGAGGAAAGATCCATGTTCGGTCGAATGTTTATACATTCACAAGAACAACAATGAATTCATTACCAAACTATCAACACCATTAAGTTGGCATTCAATTACAAGAGCACATGCGTGCATACCACTACCAATTATCAACCCTATTAAGTTGGCATTCAATTACAAGAGCACTTGCGTGCATACCACGACGAGGACGTTTTCCCTGTTACAAACTGTGTAAATATGTTTACGTCAGTGTATTATTCAAAAAATGTTCAAATAATTATTGGAATGACAACCGTCGTTCAGAATCCTGGGCATATCTAAGCTGCCCGCGAAGCGGATATTTAGATATTCTGTATAATCTTGTACGTTTTTAAAAATTGAATGGGGACTTGCAAAATCGTAGTCAATAAATTCCAGATTTGTTGATTCTATTGATTCTTTCTCATTCTGTTCACTTATTAATGAATATAGTTTCAAGCAGGAAACAATTTATTACAGCATCAGATCAGAATCCATAATTTACAATAATAATATAACGAAGAAATGACAAGACGATGCGTGATTAGTTGATTAGTGATGTGATTAGGTTGTCATGCATAGTACCATCATAATTTGGTCATATGCAAAACGGCGGGAGCAGCTTTGCTTCTGGCATATTCGAAGTTTAACCACTTAGGTACTTAAAAGCACTCCATCCAGCGTATAATTAAATTTATGAAAGTCTATATATTTGTCATAGTGCTAATAACTTTCCATTTTAACAGTATTTCAACAGGACCCAACCTTCCGTTTTATCGGACGGAGTAGTGAGATTGAGAAAATATCAGAGGCAAACGTTCGTTTCCGTTTCCTTTCAGCAGTTTGCATTTCCTTTCCATATTGTATATTTCTGAAGCACGAGATGGCTCGAAGGGACCTTAACCTCGGACTACGCCTCTCATATGTCCTGGCGTCTGGCCTCATCTCCTCATCTCTCTGCTTTCTTTTCTGTCGCGTCGTCGTTGTTGCAACTTGCAAGGACGGGATATTTTCACCATAAAAGTTTTGTTTTGTTAATAACTGCTTCCTGCTTCGGTAGGAAAAATTAACTATTAAATTAATTCAAAGTCACTACATGAAACTATGTTTACAGATCTTGAAATGTTTGGAATATTCGACTGTGTCATTGAGATTGTAAGCTATACATTTTGTTTTATGTGATTTCACCTTAAAGTAAGAAAGTTAATTTCAATAAAGTTTTACCACCTTTGACTTCACGGAAAGAAAAGGACGTATTTTTCAAAGGTGACTTTCCAAAAGGAGTTCTAGTATGAATTACGTATAGCGTTGTTTACCGATGACTTAAAGGAATAAAGACGTATTCAGGATCAACCGAATTCAAGGCTGGGTTGCTACAAAATTTTTTTGCCGAAACCATTTTGGTGTTGTACACTTTGACTTTGGTTGGACTACAAGTCGTCTTTATGTTTGTCATAGAGCAATTCGTTGTGTTTAAGTTGGCAGGCCGTGACTTTAATCCGTTTTACACAACTGGTCCTCTGAAAGTAATCTGTTTGCTTTATTAAGTGACTAACTGGCTATAAAATCGCGTTGCCCGTGCTAATTTATTAGGACGCATCAAAAAGGGTCGTCTTGTCGAGGTCCCTTTATTCCACTTAATTAATTGCTCAGTTAGGCTTGAGAATCTGAAAAATGATCTCATCTCGCCTCGCCTCTTCTCTCGTCTTTCTGCATTTTCTCCTGCAACTTTACTCAACTATTTTTTTTTCTTTTTACACAATTCATTTTCTGTATCTGAAACCATTGTGGAATCCTTCATTTCCATTTCTGCACATGCATTTTTGTCTTTGCTTAGCCGTTTAATTAATTAGAAATTAATTTAGTAATTATAATTACTATTGTTACGAGATGCTAGAATTGTCAGGGATTTTCATAAAAGGGAAACACGTTTACGAATGAAAATGGAATGCTAATGAAGAAATAATCTTCTCAAAGGTTGAAAGTTGGAACTTGTGTGTACATTTGAGACTGTTTCCATTTATTGTCTTAATTCTTAGTATTATTATTAGTTACTTAACAAGTTGGTATATTGCTATAGACTACATTTGTACCAAAGACAAGTTACAGCGAAACATGGAACACAAACAACACAGAAATACATCTGTGCTTCCATCCTCCTCCCGTCCTCGCCTGCGTCGCATTCGTTTGTGAAGCGGGGTTAATGTAGAAACAATGATGTAATTTTGTTTTTAGCATTCCTTTTCCTTCACATTTTCACAATGCAATATTGGACTCTCATATGGAGCAATTTAGACGTAAATTCTCTCCTCAGATGCGACTACACATACTTGAACTTTTCGAGACTGACTCACCTCACAGCAGCTGCTGTGGATTCATTCAGGAACAACAAATTTCACAAAAACGACATATAAGTAAAACGAACAACTTCGTTTGAGGATGATGAAGCAGGTACCTGGGAGTTGTTGAGACTTAATAGATGTGCTAATTGGAATTTGAGGAGCGATAAAGAATTTGCAGAGCGTCATTTGGAGTCGACTTCTCATCAGATCAACATTGTAACTTCTGCTATACTATATGTAACGTACACTTGTTCTTCGCGTTGACCACGGGCATGGCTTATTGGCAGCAGAAGTGATCTTCATCCTTCATGTTTTCTCCTGTACTATTTAATACAATAATGATAATGCTGAACAGAGGACGAGGAGCTTCCACAAGTAAAGGTAAAGCAAAAGCATAACATTTCATCCGACTATAAAACACTACACAGAGTCAGTCAGAATGGATAGATAGTGTCCTTACATGACGGTGCCGCATCTCTGATCTTCATTGCCCATATAAAACGACAAACAATAGTGTCTGTAATAGACGAGAAAAGTCGACGTGTTATTTAAAGCCATGTCGCTTTTATCCCAGGATAAAAGAAGGAATATGAAATTAAGGCTATATCTACGTACTTATTAGTACTAACTACATATAATCAACTCTATCTTTTTCAACCTAAGCATTCTTAGGAGTAATTCTTATTAGTCTCCTCAACTTAAATACAGTATCTTACTCATACTTTGTGTGTGTCTATTCTGTCTAATGGGTGTATGTGTGTGTGTGTGACGACCTTACGCATCCTATCTCCTTTTCAAAGCGTCTTCCTTGTCAAGTCACCAAAAAGCCTAATTGAATGCACATTAGGTGAGGAAGCATCATAAAGAATATTAGAGTCATAAAGAGCTCATTCATCACGCTTTACCTATTCAATCCACCGAGTATTCTTCAGGTCGTGATGAACGAGCAGAGGCCGTGTCGTCGTGTCTCACATTTCACATGCTTTGCTACCGGATTTAACATTTAATTTCCATCTCCTTCGAAAGTCGAAATTGCCCTTGTCAGAATTTCATACAACACGAGGGATCCATCCACCAATCTACTATGCATAACATTTTTGGTTCTTCACCATTCACCAAATATCATACAAATATCCTTCGATTATAGAGATAAAATAATGTTATTCTCGTTCACATTTTTGATTTGGAAGTAATTTTAAATTGGTTTTCCAGAGTACATTTTAAGAGTCAATTAAGCATTATTAATTACGGGTTTACCATTTTACCTTTGGAATGCGTGTATGGTGTATGTAACATGTCTTTTTTCATGATGATGACGGTTGAATTCACTTCGCTTCTGTTGTTGTGTATGCTATTGAAAGATCTTCTTCTCCTGAAGGCATATTTAGCGTTGGTACAACAGAATGAAATGCCAAACAGAATTTTTTCCGTAATGGTACAATAAAACATGAACCATGTCACAAAACTCGTAATGTAATACTTAATACTTACTTTGATGAGATTTGTATAGAATAAAAAGTTATGTGGTGGCTTTTTGATGATTGTGCGTGTGCTTATCCTAATGACGACTGTTGGTCTTTTGTCCAACGATTTGACTGTCATATCGTATCTAAAGATCCATAATGCATTTTTTTCTACACTGAACAAATGAGCGAAAGTATATTTATAGCATGTGAAAGAAAGTCAGGTAGGTTGTTATTTACACATATGCAGTGTCAAAAAGCCTCATGATCATCATCGTGATTATAATCAACGTCATGATGTGCCTGCGATGATCATCATCATCCGAATGCAAAACGAGGACAATGGACAATGCCAAACCAATGGAACCCTTTTTTTGTTACCTGGTGGAAAAAGGTATTCTTAACAACGAAGTAAGGTGATGGGAAAACAACTTTTGCTATGCTTCATACTGCTTATAAGAAATAAGGATAAAGGGTGCATTTTGCTCACATTATATAGATGCATTATATTTATTTGTCATTGGTTTTTTGATACGTTGACGTGACTGTGTTGCGTTGCATGAAGCACATTAAGGGACTATGTATAATGCTCAGTGTGTGACTATGAGCCCTCTGGACAGCCCATTACCCTTTTCATCTCGGCAAACGCCTAATTATCTCTTTTCAACTGGTCTTTCATGACGACACAACTCATGTTTACCATTTCATTTACCAATAAATGCACATCTCATCCCATCATAACAACGGATCAATTCATATCTCATTACAAGGTTCAAGCTTTCGGAATAGTCTGAGATGCATCTCGAATAAAGTAGCATTATGAAACAGGTATACTATGCGGGATGCGATGACGACGAAATTACTACGAAGAACTCGTCGTCTTATCGTCTTGTGTCCATGTGTCTCATCTCCTCGAATTCTATAGCTCTGCTTTTCAGTGATTTTCTCTCGTGTACGCTACTTACTATGTTTGCAATGCATGTCTTTCGTATTCGCTCTCATCACATACATGAGAAGAGTCTGGCTGCGCACTGCTTTTCAATCTCTGCCAAAATTGTAGTTTAAGCCTCTCCTCTCAGCCGAAAAGCCACTTCATCCCATGAGCAAGGAAGCTTGGCTTCGGCTTCTCCCTTCAATTTCCCTGAGGTTTCAGGTTTCCTTCTCTCCACGTGTGAAAGGCATTGTTTCCCAAAAACCAAGAGGTAACAGAACGGATATGTCAGCCTTGATAACTTTTCTCTTATGGGACACGACCTCTTTGGAACATGATTTCCACTTTGACTACTATTTCTCAGCTGTTTTAGCCCATTTGTTCAAAGTTTTTCAGCATTCCTTTAAGCTACTCGTTTTCCTACTTCTAAATTCTTCTGCTACCAAGAAGAAAGTCTTTCTCCTCTGCGTCTCCAGTTCCCACAATTCTTACTTGTACCATCACGTCACATTTTAATGCTACTAGTGTATGCGAATACATACCACAACTTATATGGAATCACATTTATTATTCTTGTTGAGTCATTGGAATTCTCAATTCAAACAATGCATGCAATCAGCATGAAACAAAAACGTTATTAGCCTCTCGTCTCTCATCTAAATCTGGGCAGGCCATGAAAAGCTAATAAACTTGTAGTATTGTGGCATGATGAGGAACGAATCTTTTGGTTCACTCACAAGAACAAACTTGCAAGGAACTTTTTAAAAAGCAAACGAAAAATACAAAAGAGAAGATTTAAAAAGTTCCTTATTTTACTTGTCATGTTGTTTGTCTCTTGTTTTGAAACAAGGTTGTTTGTTGTCCTCTCATTCCGACCACGGCGGCACAAAAACCAGAGTTGAATACGAGAAAATGCATTAGCATAGAAATTACTTTGTGTCGACCGCAAAGACAGGAAACAACTTCAGTTCCTTTGACTTTGTTAGTGTTCTCTATTTTCGGCAATGACACATTTTCATTTGGTTATAGGATGATCCGGTATTATTTTATACGTTGTTATTATTCAAGCGTAAAGTTTGCACTTGCCAATGTTTTCCCTTGTTAGTACTTACACAATTCATTATTTTCTATTATTTTTCATGAAACGAGAACTTTTCATTCACTGCTTTCATGTGCAATTTACGTGATCAAATGCCAGCTCAAAGATTTTCCAATAAATGTGTATAATGAAAGATGAATGAAAAGTAAAGAAAAGAATGGAAGACAAAGTAACACAACGTGAAAAAATTTGGAGAAAACAATAAAACGAGGATGCTGCAATGTGAAAATATCACAAGGAAGGGACAAAAGTATTATAATATAAGTAGGCAGCTAGTTTTTTTTCTTTTGGGTCCTTAGGGCACTGAAAAAGGTTTGGGCCAGCACACCACCGTTCCCTTCAAATGAGATAAAAATTGCCCATATAGAAAAAAAGCAGGGACGGAGAAGAAATGCCATCAAATGCTCATTAGCTAGCCCCCACGATGCGAAAAGTTAGATCCCTCTCTCATCTCGTGTGGATGCAACTTATGAAATGACCGAGTAGATACAACATACAACACAACGCACAGCCCACAACAAATCTCATGATGGACAGATTGTTCCGTCCATCCGTCCGTCGTCCGTCCGTCCCTTCTTCAAACAACAAGCAAGCGGCGAGATGATTTATTTTTCCTCCTTCTTTCTCGTCTTGATGTGTCCAACTTGTCTTTTTTGGTATTGTGCCGTCTTCAGAAGTGAATGGATATGAACCAAACATATGCAGTTTGTCCATCGCTCAATAGTATATTTAGAGTGGCAACACGCAAACACTTCTAAGTTGGAAACATGACAAGATGTCACCGAATACACAAAAGAACTGCAGCAAGCAGTTCAATTCAAGCACACAGGTTTCTTCATTCCTTGTCGAAAACTCATAAATATTGGCTAAAGGATTGACTGAATTCCTTTTGACTGCTTTTTTCCGTCTGCTATTTCTATTTTTTTAGGTAGCTCAAACATTCGAGAGTGCATAACCACTTTGTACTTTCTCCTCTCATGCAGTCCTTTACTTTCTCAGGTTAACATTGTGTAACTAAACTTTATCCCGTCGTCACCGGCTGTTCAAATGTATCGCTTTCTCTCTCATCCTCATCGATACATAGAGTTTCGGGATAGAACATATACTCCGGTACATAAAGTTTGATACCCGTTTTTTGTGTGGTAAAATTGAACTTTTCCCCGGGATATAATGGGCCATTGAATCGGCTCATTATGTCACGGAGTCCGTGGGACTTGTAGGAGAACAGATGCTGATGAGCTGGATCTTATTCGAGGGGTATCAATAAGGATGAAAATAAGGGAGACTATTGGAGAGCAGCGATATTTATTGAATACCTCATGGCACGTCTTCTTCCACTTTCTTCCATCCGTTGCATTGTTTGTCTTTTGAGAGCAACGAGCAAGTATGCACACTACTCACAAAAAGAAATTCGTGATTTTGAAGGTTGAGCATCTATGGTATTTCAATACATGGATGTGGTTTCTCGGAGGAGCATCCACAAACGTGAAGGCAAATGGGTGGCACAGATGAGGCAGAGAGGCCACAAGTATGTAAATCTCTGTGTTCTATGATGAGGCGAAGCGCTATGAAGCGGAAGCATGAAGGGAAGGAAAAGATACCCTTTTTTAGGCTTCACCATTCTCCACCTTGAGACTTTAGAGACCACTCCAGGCTACGTGCTCAAACAAAACTGCACACATGAAAAATGATAGAGGGATTCAAATCTGATTTGAAGGAATTGACAAGACGGTGTACATCTGCATGCATCCTTAGTCCAATGCTTTGTGATTCTATCATCCATTTGAGTCGGATTCCAACACTCGTCTTCAAATCAAACACGTGTAGGATTCTGTCCTTTCCATAAAAAAGCACTAAGTTGCATCTCATCAATTTCGTAGTGTCCAAAGTTTCCTCAGGGTAGCAATAATAAGCAACCTTATTAGCATGGTTTTGCGGCTTTCTCCAAAATCAAGTTAGCAATTAGCAAGTTATATTATATTGTGGACATTGGATGTTGTCCGTTGTTATGATTGTGTGTTATCAATGACAAGGAAATGAAGGAGCGAAGAAAGGAAGAAGAAGGCAGAGAAAAAGAAAAGGGTAAGTTTGAGTATGTTTGGTTATTGGGAGAGAGAAAGTATTGAAGTGGAATAAGAGTTGTGTGTTGCTGTGGAATGGAAGAATGGGAGAAGAGATGTGAAGAAAGTGTCCAGAAGAGAGTTGTTGTGTGATATCAATATTCTGAGAGCATGGGAGGAAATGTGGCTGGTCGGTATGTAGTATTGCTTCGATTTGCGGATCAAAATGCAACCATATCGAACATCTTCACCCCATATCCATAAGCTTTAATTTATTTGATGGGCGGGAGAGGAAATTGAGCCTTTGCGACACAACGGGTTGTGGGCTCACTCATTTCCATATTCTACTCGGCTCACATGAGGTCCAGTGGCGAGGACTGGGATTTATTGGGCAGAGTAGTGGGAGTCCAGGAGTGCGAGGACTCCAGACTGCACACACTCACATACACACGTGATGGAAATGCGGTGAGAGGAGATCGGGATTCTCGCTGCTCCGTCTGCCTTCCGACTTGGTCGAGGTCGATTTTCCTCGGTGACGAGAAGACAGTTGAATCCTCCGAGTGTGGAGCCAAATGTCCTTAGGGATATGAAGGCTGATTCCATACAGCCAGGGACAGAGACAGAGACAGCACGGATGGGTCCGCTCTAAAGCCCACCATGATCAATGGCTTGCCCCATTTGGTTACTTTTGTATGAGGGCCTGACTTGAATTTGCAACTATAAAATCGGTATTATTCAACAACTGTGACCACAAGAATACAACGTCGCCCATCTCCTCAAGTGCATATAAAGAGCACATTTTCACGCAATCTTGGCCAAACAGTTCCGGCCACCGAAGTACTTCCAGCCGAACCCCTGCCCTCATCTAACCCGTCACCATATCATCTCATGGCGGTTTCGCTCACAACAGCGGCGGCTTATCACCTCCTCAATCCCACGTTCCAGCCACCATCCACCCAAAAAAATCTTCTCAACAAATGAGTGGATGATGAGTGCACAGCGTGCAAAGTCAGTTCTCAGGCTCAATTCCATTTGTCATCCCTTCTTCCTTTCAACACTTTCAAAAGTTCATCAAGACACTTTCTTTCCAAGTCACACCGACGAGGCAAACTCATCATCATCATCTTCTTCTTCTATACTTCTTCTCCTCTACTGCTCTTCTACTTTGCTTCTCTCGCCAACTCTTTAGCCCTTCCATCCTTCCTTTCCTTCTTCACTTTTCTCCATCCATCCATCCATCCACTTCACCAGTAGTCTTATTCTCGCTTCCTTCTCACTTTCACAGGCCCATGTCTTACAACATAGTTGCATCATAATAACAACCCTACAAATTCACCACCAACTCAACCAAAGCGTCTTCCTTCATCTTTTTCACTTTCTCCTCCAATCCGTCTGTCATCTCATCAACATCATCATTACCAAACTAATACACTAAAACTAGCACTAACACTACTTTCTACTATGCTTTCATACAACAAGCTCTATGAAGCATTCGTATATATTTGCAATTCAATAAACAAACAAAAACCCATCCTTGGTAAAAGTTTCAATCATAAATCTGAATCATCTTCCTTTCTTGAGGACTCTTCAGTCAAAATGCTCCTCATTCCTTTCGATGTTCACACGTCATTACACAAGTTTCTTCTCATCTCATCTCTTTGAATAAGCGTCTCAAAATCTGCATGAAAGTGTCTCTTCACATTATCCAATTTCCAGATGACAATAACAGCAATACAATTCAAAAATCCTCTTTAAAATGCTTGGATTTTGGTTTGAGATGACGATGACAAACTCTGGATTGAATGCTTGAGTTCCTGTAAAAAGACGCTATGGCAAGAGATGAGTAACAAAGAGAAAGAGAGTAGACGAAAAAAAACTTTATACAGTTGGCATGTCGATGTCCGTGGAATCATTATGGGCTGAGCAAAGCAACTGTAAATCCAAATTATCTCAAAGCAAAAGGCAAAAAGAAAGTCGTCTCAGACTTTTCCAATGGTTCTGGTTTGAAAGTAAAAAAAATGTCAAAGTCTTAATGGTTACCCCGTACTCCACAAATTTACGACGTGTGTGTTTTGTGTGTGGGAAAGTGTAAATGTGGGGAGCTGAATTTTCGGTCGTAGCACGAACACTGTCATAAAGTGCTGACTCCTCATTAAAATTAGAAGTATAAATTAAGGAAATCCCTCTCTGATTTTTGTTCTAATTGCTTCCCTAGTGCAGTCGGGCTCACAGGACTCACTCCGTGAAACCGAATGCTACTCAAACAAATGGAGAGTCAGCTTGCGACGAAAAAAAGTCGCGTTAATGGGCTCTGGAGACTTTGGAATATTAAAAAAATTCTAACATGGAAACTTCCATTAAAAGCACATATTTTCTCTCCCAGTTTCCAATATGTACTTATCTATAAGTCTATACTTTGTATACTTTGTAAATATGGGCGTGAACTTACTGTACTATAATGTAAAAAGTTCTGCGACTTGAGTCACTTGAGGCATGATTCCCAGAAGAATTTGCATTTCCTTCAAAATGCAACAATTCGCAACAATGCACATCTTGCATTTTAATTAATGTACATATTATTAATGATTAATTGCGAAGAAACACTTGAAGGTTATCTTTTAAGCTGTACATGTACACTAACTAAGTCATGACCACAATATAATACCTTTGGAATGACATTAAGGCCAGCACCAGCACCTGTGCTTCAGAAGTATTGTTAGACTAGGAGACTCAGGGAAACCCGTTGTCGACAAGTCGTAGGCAATTCTATTGTCATTACTTCGCCTCATTTTCGTTTCCTACAGAAGTCTGCAGAATCAAAATCGCAATTTAGTTGGGAAATGTCGGTCATTAACACTTTTGACAGTCGTGTTCCCACTGCAGTTGTATTAGTATACCTTCTATAACTGTGAGAATTCACCAACTCTAACTCTTAAGAAAAGACATGAATCATCCGCAACATGTTTGATCATGATTTGAAAATTGCAATAGAATTCCTTCTTATATAGCTGGACTTTTTTCTACAATGAGATGACAAAATTTACGTAAAATTTTATATCCTTTTGTCCACTTTTCGTGTCTGCGTCTCAATTTTAGTCTTTTATACATAAAATGATGGAAAAACGCAACGGCAAGCCACTCTGTCTTGAGGAAAATGACATTTTTGCATTTTAGGAAGCTAACCAAACAGTTGACTTACACATGTTCAAAATGACTTTTTCCCTCGAAATTAAATGCCGTTAATCAAGAGGCGCAAGAAAAAAATTCTGTATATAGTAATTGTGTGTGCATGAAAAGTTTTAGCATATTTCGATCCTTGTTCGATGCGAGAAAGAGAGTGTGAATGTGGACGAGATTATTAACAATATAAAAAATGCAATATGCAAAACTCAAGATTTATATTTTTTTTCATAATATTCTTTAATCTTGCGCTCGTCAATCTGTAAAGTAAAAACTTTGCTACACTCTATACAGATGCAGAACGAAGAATTAATTTAGGGAAAAAATGCTACGTATTAGATTAGAATCAAAGCTCTTTCCGGGCATTTGATAGGCTTTTGCCGGAGTATTGGAAAAAAAAGAAAAGGGGAGCTCATTTTTCATTTCATTTTAATACCCGTCCGGGAGTGTGAAGAACAATACTGTTGCAAATGAAAAAAATCACCGTCCAACATGTCACATTATGGATGAGGTTCCAAACGGTAAAAATTAGTTTTCAAATGGCACCAAATTAGGAAAAATTATAGGAAAACTTTTTCTTGATTCGAAATATGATTCAGTTTTTTTCCTTTCTCCATGCATGTGCTGAAGTCGATGTGTCGTCATCTCAAACTGTTCGTTATTCCTTATAGGCAGGGAAAAAATTAAGAACTTATGGCTTATTTTTTTCCATAGTCACTTTTCTTCTTCCACTTTTCCAATAGTGTACCGTCTGCCGTCCGCTGCGAGTCTGTCTGCCCCTTTAGCGTATAATGCATAGATTTCAAACGAGCTAAAAAGTGCAAATCTCCTTATGATTCACATTCTTTATTTTACTTTCTAAGTCACATTAGTATGTGAAAAGTGCATTGGTTGGTTCCAAATGCAAAAATGAGTCGTTTTTGTGTACATAAAGGAAGAATTTTTTGATAGCATTTTACGAGTACATATTACGCATCCCATCTTGATTATATTGGTTGTTTAATATTAAATCCGCTCAAAAGTTTTTGGGTTAATGTTAATGTTAATGACCAGAAACATAATTAAAAATGTTAAAGGTTATATTTTAAAGTGTGTGATAGGTAAGACATCTTAGGAAACTATAGAAGTGGAAGTGGAAGTATGTAGTAGAAAAGACATCATATAAAAAATGAGGAGTAGAATTATGTCATAATGCAAAACACAGGGCTAAGGATTAGGATTAGGGTTTATTAAAGTGAGGAAGAGTTTGGTTTTTGACTCGAGTGACTGGAATGGAAGATGGGTTGGGTTTATTGGAGTAGTGAAGACTTTGAGGAGATGATCGTGAAAAGTCGGGTTGGTGTTATTGTGACGTGTGAGGATGAGGCCATACGAGACTAGTCTTTTGTGGCCCCTGAGACCCGTTTGAATGTAGAGTCGTCATCGTAATCGAAGGAGGAGACTGGATGGCAGAATGCAAGGAAATAAGTATGTGGATGTGGAAGATTGGAAGTGGCATCGGTGGAAGACAAAGACCAAGAAGAAAGAGCATTGATAAGGCAGGCGATGGGAGATGCAGTGAAATGATGGACTGAGAAGGTCTCAGGAATGGAGAAAGTTTGGGCAATCCACAAAGAAATAGGATGTAAGGCGACTTTTATGTCGGTAACAAATCACATCTTGAAATAGAAAATGGAATTATATAATTTGGCCTTTATGCTGGGAAGAGTATGGGACGCAGAGTATCATTTGGAGTATCATATCCTATCATTTTGGTCGCAAAAGGCACACAGCCAAAAAGAGGATCATTCATGATGGAGCCCCCACATCACCAAACGCCAACCCAACCAACCAACCCAACTCACTCTCTTCACAAGACCAAATGCAAACACTTTCTTTTTTTCGCTCTTTCTCTCAACTCAACTCAAGAAAAGACTACTACTTGTACGTACTTTACTTACACGACATGGCCAAATCAACCAAGCTCTATACTCACTTTCTTTTCCTTTCCGTAACATGCTTCCTTTTCTTTCTGTCTTCGTTTTTTGTCTTTTCCAGTGTCTTACGGACGTCGTCTTACGTATATTATTATATTTCCACTCTCATCTCCCTCTCTCTTTTCATATAATAATATTCCTTTTCTCTCCCATTCTGCCTTCCCAACATCATTTTCCTCATTCTTCCACATCAGCTTTTGGTTATAAAGACCGTGTCTTTTCGAAATTTCTTTCTTGCAAATCCTCCTCATCTCTCCACATAATTCAAATGAAAACCTTTGCACGAATAACCCCCATTTTGTCTTATTCCCCATGTTCATGTCCTCTTCTCCCACTACTACTACGCCGACAAAATGTAATAACATTCAACATTATCACATCTTACAATGATGAGCTACTATTGACATTGATTCTTCTTCCTTGGCTTTTTTTCTTTCTCTTTGTTTCCTATGTGGCCCTCGTATGAAACTCGAGGATACACACAATAATTTTTGTGGTTTGGTACGTATATGGATGTGCATGTGACGTGAAAACGTGAAAACGTAAAAAACACACGTTCAATACCATTACTATTATATATATATATATATATATGTCGTCCCATCACGTCACGCAATGTCTATGTCGTTAGTCCGACAAAAAGCAATTGTCCTACAAGTATTCGGAACAATATGAACAAGGGTGGTTCATGTAATAGAAAACGACGACGTAGACAATTATCATTCTTATTATCATTGATATTATTAGCAGCATCCGAGTTTATGTCAATTCACTGCTGCTGCTGTCGTCATGTGTTCCGACAAAAGGACGGAAGCTCTCATGGTCCATTACTTCATATTTTATCAGTTCATCACGTAAAACTTGGCTTTTCATTTTCATTTACTGTTGCATGCATGCATGCTGTTGCAGGAGAGACGAGGCATTCAATCCTATAAACGTTCATACAAGCACCAAAACCATTTTTGACCCCCTACCTCGTTAGAAAATCGACGACACAGCCAACAAGTTAGCAAAATAAAGCAAACTGGAAAAAATGCTGGATATATAGAGTGTATATAGTGCGTAGACTTTTACGGATTCTGGATAAATTGATACGTGGATATGGCGGAATAAAGTGTAGTGATGCTGTTTCGTCCCAGTTAACAACACATAAATCATGTTTGTGTCCGTGGACTAAATGGGTTGCATGTGTCATGGACACAAAGCTGATTGGTTTGAATGAGCAAAAGGTTCTCATAAATATCAAAAGGAAAAGGCCCAAAAGTGATGAAGTCAGTAAATGGTGAGACAAACCATGGAACCGCGACGCCCGTTTGTGTCTTCTCGCTCTTCCATGACGTGAACTTCTCTGACCCAATACAAAGACTAATGGTTGATATTCCAAAAAGTGTGTGCTCAAGAACACATCGCTCGTCATGTTTAATAATGTTGTTATCATCTCATACAAAAGCCTTGTTTTAATAAAATCATATCATCATCATTTCATGTCTCTCAAAAAAATGAAACTTTATATTTCCTGCTTGTAACACTATTAATGCAATGAAAACAAAATGATGACAAACGTTCCCAGTGCAAGTGTTCCCATTTCAATCATAGTATTACTTTTGGTATAACTTAATTATTGTTATGATCTTGTGATAATCACATTAGTCTGCTTTTGCCACCCGATTCTCATTCTCTCTCCTCTCGTTCAACGCTTGTGCTCCTTGATGTTGTAATCATTATTTATGCCCTTTTCAAGTGCACAGTCATCATTTACACATTTCTAACGTCATCCTCTTCCACTTTCTGAAATCTGAATTAATTATAGGACAAAATGTCAAACTTGAGCAAAGCAAGCGTTTTTAATCAATTCAGCTCCACATGGAAGACCATATTATTTTACTAGTTTGCTTATCAATACGAAGTCCATGTTCACATGAATTTTATTGTTTTAATAAGCTAGGTTAACTTGTAACTATTAGGCTATTACCGATGTTATATACAGTAAGCATGAATGCATATTTAGAATTATTGGCGTCTTTCTGCCTCACGTTTCAAAACGAATATTTTTTGCAAAGAGAACAAACAAAACCATGTCTCAAAGCCGAAACGGGTCGAAGCCCGACTGAAAGGTGTCTCAGAAATAGAAAAGTAAAGTCATAAATAAATTTCATAAAAGTTCCCATACTTACATTTTATAATTATGTATTCTATGAATTTGTGTGATAATAATAGACTCCGTTTCACCGTTCTCAATGTGACTTCTTTCCACTTGATGCAACAAACAAGCAAGCATGATGTACACATTTTATGATACTGATACTAACCCAACTTATGTACCTTCTTTTCATGTGTTTTCATATGACGACCACTTTTCCATTGTGGTTGTTACTATTTCTGTGTTACGAGTTACGACGCTTTGAACCCATTTTTATACACTCCCCAAATCTTTTCAAAGTCTGGATTTTTATGTTTCTTTGACACTCTCCACTTCATTGTCACTTTTGAACCAAGTTCGTTACACACGACAACCTTCTCATTTTATTATATTTTTCACGCAAAAAGTATTCAAGAGTACAAAAGGGGTTCATGAAAAAAGAAAAATATTGATGAAATGTACGGATAGACTTTGAATTAAAAGGAATAATGAAAGAGAATCTGATGAAAGGTGGATTGGAAGGAGGAGGCAGTCCGACTTTGACTATTATTGAAAAGACAGGTAGGAAAATTCATGGAGAAGTGAAGAGAAGATGTGGAAAGGTAAAAGTGATGGAAAGGAAAGGAAGTGAAGCTGTAAGCAATAGGAAATCAATGATAAAATTAAGTACTACAAGAGGAAAGCTTTTGTACATAAATGGTTTGGTACGATCAGAGAAAGAGGCGGAAAGAGCTCGTTTTCATCAGTGCTGAACAACCCAAATGTTCTCTAGGGGGTATAATCCAATTTGGCTTTTCAATTCAATCACAGTATCAAAGGAGGAACGGCATTTAGAGCTTTAATACGGAAGCGACGAGAGACACAGAGGCAAGTTGTTCAGATCTCTGTCCCATAAGTGCTCTGGATGTGAAATCCTTTTGCCCTATATTATCCCAATCCCACTGAAAGACACGATCAGACAGACACCCTACAAAAAACTCACTAGTAACTGATACTAACTACCCTCAAACCGAAATACTACAAATTCCCGTTCAAATGAAACTAACCAACCAAACCCAACAACCCAGGTCTTTAATAAATGCTTCGTCTCCTCTCTCACACTATAATACAATCTTTTAATCCGATCCTTAAGGCATAACAATAATTACAACTTATTGATCAAGTACAAGTGCAAGGACAAGTGACGGAATGGAAAACTATATGTATTCAAATTTCAAAAATTTCCGTTTATTGAAAAATGTTGTTTTTGCATTTTATGTGTTTGTGATGCTAACTGGAAATCAGTTTCACTGTAATTTTAACCTTCCCTTGTGTAGTTTCTGGAGCCAGGCTAAAGTAATAAATAAGGTACTTAATACTACCCTGTAAAATATATGTATAATGTACCTTTGGATTCTTCTCTCCTTGAGCCTTCAAGGGACTTCCAACTCACGTAACATTGGTTTGGTGATGCCAAGCTGTCTGGCTCGTTGGCATTTATACTACCAACTACTATACATACTGAAGTCTCCTCATCTTCTTCGTCTTGTAAAATGTTCATTGAGTACCTTTTGGAAACTCTGGCTTTGTTGAGACGTTTTTGTAGGACAAGTAGCGTGTGACGGTCAATGTTCAAAGTAGAACGATTCAGAGCACCGCCAGCCACCGTCGCCATCACGTTGAGCAAAGTTATCCGTAATTTTATACAATGCGAGATTCGTTTCCTTTGTTACAAAATGTTTGGGCGATGATCTAAGGAATGGTACATTACAACTAGCGGAAACACGGTGCATGCAGTACGTACAATAGCATTATATATCGGAATTGAAAAGGTTGCTGATGAGATGATTCCGCTGGTAGTACAAAAAGTCACTTTGGGGGCTGAAGAAGAGGCTGAATGAAACGAAGTGGTATCCGAACGAATCTCTTGCGACTTCTATTTGTTTTCCATATTAATTTCAACGACACCCCATCATTCCATAAACTAGCATCATCATGGTCCTAATAGAGATTAATAGACGCGTCTTTCAACCTCCTCTTCTGGTTTCATCCTTTCGTGTTTTGCATCATCCTGAAACTCACTTTGTTCAATTCCCCAATTCCACCATTCTCTCTCATAGTATAATAGATAATAGAAATCCATTCTGTCGTGCAGGGCAGATTAGTCTTCTTCTAGTAGCAAGCAGCAGGAGAACCTAAGCTCAACCCGTGCCTTTTCAGTTCCTTCTAGTAGTTCCAGCCTAATACACTCAGAGATGGAATCTGGAATTTACAGAATTGGTCTGTAACTATAGAAATACCTTCTCAGGCATGGAATTGTAGAATCCACGTTCTACCAAAGCTTCAGCTCATTGGACTAATAGCTTTCGTTCACTTTGGCACCTTTTATATAAATCCGTAATCGGATAATTCATTCATTTTCCTTCATACAATGAAATATATTGTCACAAAGGACACTTTATATAAATGCAAAAGAAAAATCCCAAATTTTTGCTATACACAGAATTGAATTTACAAAAGAAATAAATTTGCTAACAAAGGAATTTATAGATTGGTTAATGGGATAAAACAACCCCGTTTGTAAAATATCGGATAAAATGTAGTGTAAAAAATGACTGGGAAAGGGTGAGCGTCAAAGCGTGGCTCAGGCGAAATGGGTCCTATCGTCAAAATACGTGGATGCAAGTTTATATCAAATCAGAAATTCAATTCTTGGGAATTTCCACTTCATTCCTGACAAACAAATGAAGCCAGATCATGTATCAATGTTTTTTTGGGTGTATAAACGTACTCCACGCAAAGAGGGATGTTAAGTTTGGTTGGCCGTAACGTGTGTCTGAGTATTACTATACGTATAGTAGGACAAAAAAGTCATTCGAATTCGGGAAAGTGACATTTACAAGTGGAATGTCGACACTGCAGAAGTGGTACTTGAGGAATAATAAAAGTGTGTATTTTTATGTGAATCCGAGTTCTCTGTGTTTCTTGTACCCCATTCTCGAATCTCCGCTCCGCTTGAGTGAAGATACGTACGTAGTGGTACAGGAACATGTTTAGCTGCTTGCTTCTTGGTTGCAATGTAATGTCTAATGTGCAATGCTTTTTGATCTATGCTTTTATGAAATGTCGTCATTTGAGATTTTGAGGGAACAGAGCCGGAGTGTGGCTTCTCCAACAAAATCCAAAGTTCCAAATAATAGAATCATTCTGAGATGGAGTGAGAGCGACAGTGAAAGAGAGAAGACAGAACAATAAACGTGAGTACGGCAGTCGACAGTACAACTAGCAAACAACAGCAGTTTCCATCCACTATATTACTCGAGGTCCTTTCCAAGCCTCGATGAATGATGATGAGAGAGCATCTTTATTAAATTAGGTGCCGAGTGACATTCCGTTCTACACAATACTGAAACCATACCAAACCAAACTCAACTTTGTAGGATCCTTCCATACATACAAGTCACTTGTGTCAGAGATCGCTAAATGGGGAAGGAGTCCTCGTTCTATTAAAAATCAATTGAACTTTTGGCTCTGCTAGGGACGCTCCACCAAATCTGACGGCGAGAGAACAAAGCAAATTACGTCCTAAATAGTTTCTAAATGCGCCAAGTTTCTATTGTGCAAATGAACCTGTCATTTTCTGTTTTACTTGTTTATGTCACCAAATGGAAAGAATTTAAATTACATTATACGGCTTGTTTCACATTAACATTAACTAATAAATTGTCTTATGTGTACTTGGATGCAATGAACTTGCTTTCAAGTTTTCCAATGCAATTTATTTAATTATAGTTAATTACAGGATTAATTAGTGTGTAATAATTATGGACTCCGAAATGATTAACAGGATGCACGGAAATTTTGATAATAGCTATAGCTATATGTACTATAACTAATACAAGTGCTATAAAAATCCTAAAAAATTATTATTAGTGACTATGAGATAAAGGATAGGAAAAGGTTGAATGGTTGAATCAGAGTGACGTTGTAATGTGTTTAATAAGAAGCGAAGGTGAAAGTAGCAAAGGAAGCAGAAGGAAAGTACTAGGTTTAATAGAGAGAATGAGGGATGCGCATAATCGAGACCGACTAACTTGAAGTGCACACTAGTTTTCTTCGTGAAGTTAGACCCACACAAGGGGTTTTCAGTTTTTCTCCATGTCGAGCAATTGATTTCGGAAATGTCGACAGTTTCCGGAGAAGCGGGATGTTTCTCACCCCCTTGAGCCAATGAAATGAGTCTACTCCGCCTGAAAGAGAGCTGAGAGCAAATGAGTGAAACCCAGAGGCGGATTCTCAGCATTGGTCTCCGGCCTTATGAACCAAACTGTATGATTTGCCTTTCCGACTCTTTTTCTTTAGTAGAGAATTGAGAAGGGAAAGAAGAAGAAAATGTGTTCTTCTATCTGTTGACTCCTGAGATCCTGTATGCTTATTCTGTATAAGTTAACCATAGTCAGTACAAAATGTACTTGAAGAATGCATTGCAAGCAATGCAATGAGAGAAGATATGTTTCCTTGAGAATCGCTTTGTAATACCCAAAATCTCCTTTTTGAGTTTAAGGGAAACGGATACAAGTCCAACGGAAGCGAGTTTAGTCCTTTGGTTGCTTTACAATTCACACTGCATGTGCACTGACGACTTGAGATTTTTGGGAAAAGGTCGTAGTGGAGGAGACCCTCCCGGAGGCAAAAAGTGACGAAGAGATCTTGTCCCTTTTTGCATTGTCACCTCTGCACCCCGGAGTCGACATCATCCCATTTGAAAACCATATCCTCACTCACTCAACTCAACTCACTCACTCACTACTACTGCCTCTGCTCATTCCCACAAAAGAGGAATCACCGGTCCTACCCACTGTCACTCGGGTTCCGTTCTTCCACGCTCTCAATGATAGTCTTCACTTATCCGAGGTTTTTCTCTGAGCCTCTACCACTTCACCCAACACGCTCCAACCAACAAGTTCAAGTGGCACATTCTTCCGATTCCAACTCATCTCTAACCATACAATCTGTATAGCACGTGTAATCCTACTTCATGAAGAAGAACCAATTCAACGGTTCGTCCACCTAAAGGAATCAGAGACGACGCCAAAACGGTTTAAAGTTTCTCCTGAGTACGAGTCTTGGAGTAATTTGAGATTTCTTTGTTTTTAACGAGTTTTACGTTAATTACTAAACATGCAAAAATTGTGACAAGTTTTACATAGCTTTGACTACTTTTGAAAACTGAGGAAAATAGAAACTTGATAAGGATTACGAACTGGAATTTTTATGTCCTGTGATAAGCATAAGTTAATTAAGTAGAGATCTCTGCGAGGTTGGATTCTTGGAGTGAATAAAAGTGACCATACCGGGGAACATTGAGAAGATACTTTTTATATTGGTGGGGAATGCGAGGAGGAAGAGAAAAATATATTAATTTGCCATGTTTTGTGGGAGGATGAACTTTTGGACAAGTTTTGTCTCAATTGCGTTTGGATTGTGGTGGTGACACACAGAGACGACACAACTTAGGATTTGTGAGGAAGAGAAGAAGTGAAGACATTTGGTTTCGGTGAAAGAAAAAGGACTGGAAGCATTAAATGACTAGTAGTTACATGGCCTATGGTTTGTCAACTTCTTGAGGATAGGGGAGAGTTGAGAGATTTTTTTGTGTGGGGCCTAGGCTCATAATCGCCGAGTAGTCGTCGTCAACCTCGATGAATTACGTGTTCGTGGTGCATTCTGTCGCGGCTGGGTTGGAGTGACATGTGTTGCTGTCGTTATTAAGTGTGTCTTATTCGGTTCTTCCCAGCTTTTTTCAAGCTTCGCAAGAATACTAGTGCATCGTCCGTCGACTTTTCCAGGAAAAAGCAAAGGGAAAAGTGTAAGCATAAGCATTGCATAGCTTCCCACAGCCCAAAAAATTTGAGCTGAAGACGACCGACTCTCCTGGAGAGAAATTACTTTCCTAGAGTCTTTCTTTCCTGTTGCCCGTCGTCACAACGGCTACTTTACGTGAAACTTCGAATCATCACTTGACGGACGATTCCAATCCGCCGTCTCTTAGTGAAACTCCATCTTCATCCCCACTTTCTGGCGTCAGCAGCTCACCTTCGGTAAGCAAAAATATACTCTTTTCTTATCAAATGTTCATTCAGGTCCATTAGGTATGGTATGAATGAGACAATTTATCGTTTCATTTTTTATGCACATGCGTTCATACTTTTCTATCATTACTGCACTACCGAAGTATCAGTATGTCTTTGTTTTTTCATTCTTCTCTTTTCTTTAATGATGCTAAAAAGTTGCATTATTGTTTTCCAAATGAAAAGTTGGTCCAAAAGATCAATCAATGCTCGTGCAATGGAATGGAAGAAATTTGTTGACTCTCTTTCTATGTGTATCCTTCTGAAAAAAACCATATAATTGTCTCAACTAAAACGAACTTGGGTCAAAAACTTTTTTGAGCCAATTGTCCGATTCCACACAAAAGAATACACTTCTCAACTGACATTCTTCCCTTTTCCAACTACTGCTCTTACAGTTTCTTTGTTTTTTCCTAGCTAAGAAGGAAAATAAAAAGCAACTTCATAACACTCAGTCCGTCGAGGAAAAATAAAACAAACTTCAAAGTGTGTTTGTTGTGTACATTAACAACAAACTTCCATGTTCATTCTCCTCATCCTCCAACTTGGATTTTGTTGTTGTTCGTAAAACAACTATGATCTTGCACATAAAACTTACCCTTGCTATATCTATCACATCCATCTACCATACACTTTTAGGAAAATGTAATTCAATTGGCCATTGCATCAAAACGACGAATCTTCAATCTTGAGCACAGCAAAAATACATGCTCAAATGTCTTGTTGAAACTTGGGTGTGTTTTAAAACGAGAAGTCCAAAGTATTAAATTGTACTATCTTAAAATTCATAAGTGAGAGCACGTAATGAATTTTACTATAGGTTTTATACGGGGTTCCCTTGAGGAACGAACGACCACGACGACTACATGCAATTCAAATGGATAAGTCGAAAATTGAGTTATTCAGTTGAACTCGCTAGTCGTCCTTTAAATATAGAGAATGGAACCGTGTGAATGGTGAATAATGCAAAACTGGAATGTATGTGATCCGTTTAGGTGAATTCTGGAGGAACTCTTGGAATGCTTGAATTTCATTCCAATCCACCGGTTGCAACAGCTGGTTCGCCTGCATCTTCGATGCTTTCCTTGCTCAACTTCAACAGCTTAGCAGGTTAGTGCGTCCTCAAAGAACCTTACAGTGTTACAGTATCCGGATTATACAGTTTATGCCTTTTATACTTTCCTCCCTTTCTCCAGCATTTTCGTTTGCTGGTTGGCTCCTTCAAATTACACTATAATATTGCAAAATGTTCATTTTTGGCGAATTTTCTCATAATGTACGATTTTGTGTACTGGATAAAAAGGTAACATGGAAGGAGTGGGTCGAGGAGGAAACGCTGCGACTAGTCCTGCGGCTGCGGCTGCTTTTGTTCTTGGCAGTCCTCCTCTCGCAGCTCTGCATTCCATGACTGAAATGAAGTCTGCAATGCTCCAGCATTACACTCCCACGTCAGTGGCTACGCAAGGACTCAAAAACGCTTCACTCCATGCCCTCCCACCTCATGTAAGCATCTTCATGGTTTTAAGATTATGATGATGATGAGACAAAAGGACGGGAGAAATCCGTTTGAAGGATGTATAGAAGTTATTAAGTCATTGTGTAATTAATTAGTAACAAATTGTTCTGTTGGATTGGTATGACTGTTAGAGTGTGCAAACTGCCGTGTCAATGGCCTCGTCATTGGCGGGAACGCCGCATGGTATTGATCACATTTTGGGTCGACCGTCACAGTCCCTTGGAGCTGCTATGGTGGCAGCTTCCGCCGCCGCTGCTGGAGCAGCCGCGGGTTTGGCAAGACTTCCTCCTGGCATGAGTATGTCCATGAGTCACATGGCGGGCACAGCCTGGATGGGCGCCATTGGAAAGCAACTTGAACTAGCAAGACCAACCTTGTACTGGCCAGGTTTACAGAGTCTCGTCGGCAATCCCAACCTGTGGAGAGAACGAGTCAATCACTCTGGTAAGAGGAATTCATTTTAAGTACTTTCTGAATTTTAGACTTTCCGGCTGAGATGACACGAAAACTTTTCCGAGCACACACTCCACGTCATCTAAACAAGTATCTAATACAATAATAATATTAATTCGGAGGGCGTCAATATAGAAGGATAAGTGTTGGAAAGCCTCAGTCATCCTTGTCGAGGTGAATTGGTTTGATGCACATTAACGTTGGCTCAATCTGAACAGATTGGATGAGAGAGAGAGGCACACAATTGATATTTGCCATTTAGCCATGACGTATTAATTAAGTGAAAGCTCTTGCGATGAAATGATTCATTCCACTCCATTCTTTCGTTGACACGAAGTCATTGTGAGAATGATAGGACGCCTCTCGCTCAACTCTGAGCTTCGATGCGATGTCTACTCTGACTCTCTCTAGCTCTGTCCCTCTCGATCTCTTCTGTTTGACAACCTTTTTGGATTGACCAAATGGCTCTAAGGCTGCGAATGAAGGCTGCGAACGATTCGGATGATACAGTAAAACGCAGCATGTTTCCTTGTCTCCAATGTCGTCGTAAACATAAGAGTGGGTACACATGAGAGACAACCCCAGCCCAACTAATCAAATTGATACGGTTCGACCTATCATAATCAACTCAGTGCCATATAAATGCTTCCCTCCCATGTGCCCTATCAAATGTCACTGTATTGAGTGTTTAGTGTTCCTCATAGTTGACATTCCCCTGTAGTCAACGAAATCCTCGCATCTCGCATCCCGTCCTATCTTTGCACTTGTCAATTTAATCTTCACGCTATTCATCTGTGTATTAAGAATATTACACATTTAATGCTAGTGCTCAGAAAGCACACACGGCTCGAAAGTCGCATTCCAAGTCCTCATCAAATCATTTATATGATCATCTTTTCAGAACAGTGCAGACGTACAGAGATCCAACTTGAAAATTATAAAAAATGCTAATGAATTTTGTTTTTGTAGAAACAGTTTTCTATTTTTAGTAAATTTATTATGATGAGGAAGACTATAACTGTGTTTTTTTGGGAAGACTATGAAAAAAGTGTTATGGACGTTTTCGTTTTGTTGGAAAAGATGTGAAGTTGAGTCGAGAAGGTGAAATGGGACGAAAAAGATTATAATTCGTAGTGAAAAACTAGGATGTTTACTATACAAGAAGTTACGGAATTGTGGGTAGGAAAGACGAGAAAGAAGAGGACGACGACGGGCTAAAACTTGCAGTTTGAGTTAACGAGACTTAAAAGAAGAGTCTGAGGGATTGAGCCTGGAAAGCAGAAGGGACGTGGAATGTGAGTCCACTTTTACAGGAGCTACACACAATGACGATAGGGAAATTTTATGAGATGAGCAAATTTTTGAGAGTTTTTAATTTCGTGCGGCATATAATGAAGAAAATATGGTAATTGAGTTGGGTCATGCTCATGGGCTGAGACGGCTGGTCCGGGACGGCATGTACATACGTAATCAGGAGAAAGTCGTGGAGATAATAGAACTGAGAGTAGGCAAGAAGTCTCTTCTCCGTCCTCCGTGGTCCCAGAAATGTGTGCTTTTGGTTGTTGCCTTTTCCCTCTCAGGCGACATGGGACATAGTCACAGAAAACCGAGAAGAGTAGCACACGGTCAAAATGAAATGAGGATGAGAGCCACACCAAAAAGCACGACGAGTACAGGACCAGAAACGAAACTACACCAAAAGCCAGCATAAAGACGAAGTAGAGCAACACACTTCCACTACACTTGCTCTTCTCTTGTCACAAACGGTTACTTCTACTATCATATTATTATTTCCTTCTCTTTCATCCTTTCTCCTCTCTAGTGACCATCTGCTTCTAATGTAATACTACCAGGGCTACTATGTACTAAATGCCATGTTACCACAAGACGACACATTTTTCGTTGCGAGTGCATTTCTGATTATGTTGAAGGTTATGTGCTCAAAGTCCAAAAGTCAAAGGAGCACACACACGACAAGAGACTCTGTAATTTTGAAACGTGAACGTCATAGAATCACTTAAAAGTCTGGAGCTTTGGGTCACTTGATTCTCATATATCACACAGAATCCTTAAAAAGGTGGATATGGTGAACTTCATTTTGGTCGTGTGTTTCTTCGTGACACACGAAGAGAATATAATGCCGTTGATTTCAGCGAGAGACGTCAGCATGTCAGCATCATCATAAACTTGGTCCTCCAAAATGTATCTTATAATGTAAAGCTTGGAGGAGGAATAAGGATAAGGATTACACGACACGTTTTGTTGATATTCTATACATTAACCAGAAAAGGAAATCCTGCTTTTGCAAACATCATATGGCTCCTAATTAAAGGAAATGAATCTCTCTCTCGTCTTTAGTATTATTTCCCTAATAGCATTTATTTGCTTTAGTCTTTTGATACGGTGTGATGTGGCTATTCAACCGAATGGCACCCTGACCTACAACCTACAATAATCGTCCTCATTCCCGTCAAGAATACGGTGATGTGTGACGGAAACCAAGGGAGGCCCGCAGAGTCACTCGCACATACTCGACGAACGCCGTGCCCTCAATATTATAAGCTGTTCAATTATCAAAATCCCTTTTCTACTATTTGCTGTGTGCATCATGCGCTTTCCACTAAAAACCAATAACCGTTATCCACCTCCGCTCAGCCCTTGTGACTTTCGTTTAATGACGATTTCATCCACGTTTCAAGCTTGATAAGGCACTGTCAACTAACCAACACTGTATCAACACCTAATACCGTGCCTTATATTATCTTATTATACTCATTTCCTACCTTAATAAAATTTGACTTTCAGTCTCAAAGTCCCATCTCCTGAATGTGCCACCAAGTAACTACAACGTGACAAGTGTGCAATCAAATCATGAGTGTGTGTGCTTGGGTATTGTATCAGTGCAAGAAGCGTGGGAATTGTCGAATTGTTCACAGTTTTTGTAACAAACGGTGAACAAAGTCTTCCGATGAAACGACTACTGTTGAATGTCGTGTTTTTTGCTCAGGTGTAAATGCTGGACAAGACAAAGATGGAAAGAAGAAACACACTCGCCCAACTTTTAGCGGACAACAGATATTTGCTCTGGAGAAGACATTTGAACAAACCAAATACCTGGCAGGTCCAGAGCGAGCCAAACTAGCGTACGCTTTAGGAATGACAGAATCACAAGTCAAGGTACGGACGAAAATCTTTATCATGTTTTATATGGTAGTGTATAGTATAGCATTGCTTTTCCCGATGTGCTTGTGTTGCTTATGTGTAGGATCTCTTCGTTTTTCCGGAGGAGATGGCTGTATCATCAATTCAAGACGCATCTTCTCTATTACTTTCTCCTGGCGTTTCTTTGCTTTGGTGTTAGTTTGCACGCTCCTCGAGTTGAAATGTGACTCAATGAGGTTGTGGACAAGAGGGTAATTCCATACAGAATACTGAGAAAAGTCACCCCCTCAGATTTTTGGTGGCGACTTTCGATTCATCTGGGAAAGTAAAGTGTTGAATGGAGAAAACCACAAACAAGCGTCACTTAATTGGGTGTGAGACGCACTTTCGTCTCTTTGACTTGGTGACACTCTGAAAAGTTGGGATGGGAATTTGGGAAAATGGGACTTGTGCACTTGAAACATTGCGACTCCTGTGCTTTTTACTACGCCTTCTGCATCTCAAATGATCAAGAGTCATACAAAAATCAAAGGAACTTGGAATTCGGATAAAATTTTTTTTTGCAAACTGTATGGTCTTCCATGTTTCAGTTCTTGAAGCTAAAACAAGTATGGATATTTCTTCTACAGGTTTTTAAAGATATCTAGTAGATTCAAAGCTTTGACTTACAATCAGAAGAATCTGTATACGACTCTAACTAAAGCTGGAGCATTCAAAAGTACAAAGCAGTTAGTATTTATTATTAAAAGTGGACATTTGTTTCGTGTTCGTTTTATGTTGTGTTCTGTGCACACACGTGAGCTTTCAAATTCTGTGTTGTATGAAGAAGGTTTAATAGAATAGGAAATGGAAAGAGGAGCGCAGAAGGCAAAGTGACGTGGACGTGACAGGGAAATGGACATAAGTCAATAAGTTGGTTGATCCGATTATGGCGATATACTCTTTTATGTTTTGTGCTAATACTTTTGATGTTGAATGGAAAAGTGGGTAGCTATATGGAACTTTGGGATTGTGTGAGAACGTAGAGAGAGAGAATGTTGGAGCTGGACGGAATGAATAGTATTGAGTTATTGAGTGACTTTAGTATTATATTGAATGACGGTATAAGTGTCATAGAGAGAGCCCGGCGACCAGCCCTTGAAGTGACACCAGCAGCATAGAGTTAACAAGGATAAGTGGCATTATCCATGCATGTGTCCGATGATTGAGGAGGACTGAGACGACTCGACTCCGAAGGAGAAAAAGGACGAACTGAGTCGGCAGAAGCCAACACCTGTGCATCCAAAGAGATTAGTCGTTCTTTTTGGGTGACACTGAGCAGGAGACAAATTGGACGCTGAAAGAAAAGCGAGAAGAAGAAAGGAACTTTGAGGAAAAAAAGGAAGGGACTCCATGACTCCATCCATACACACACAAATAAGCTTGGATGGGAATCTCCTTTAAGGAGATAGATATTTGAGATTCCTTCTTCCCAAGGTTCGTTGCTGCCAGACAGCCCGGCTACTTAGTTCCAGGAGCAGGGCACAGGAGAGCTGAGACTGAGAGGAGCAGCGGTTTGACTTGCTTTTGCTTCCCTTATAGAAAAACGACCCAGGAAAATTATCCCATGTTGAAAAGCTCGATTGCTTGACACTGTAATAAATTTCCACTGAATGCCTATAACGCATTGCCACCAATACAGAAATGAGACCCTGTGCAGTCCGTCGTCGTATGAATACCGGATTTGCTCTATGTGCAGAGAGACGACGTCTCACTCACACCTGCTCACTGCTCACTTCCTCTCCACCTCTTGTATATATTACCCCATAAAAATCCATTCTAATATCATATTTTCTCTCATGAGAGATATGCACATTCAACCGAGTAAAGTCTTGTCTTCTTACTACATTCATTCGTATGAGGTCTTCTTCTCTCTCTTCCTCTTTCTTCGTCTTCTTCATACTAAGGAACACACCACCCAACAACGCAATACCTTTATGTCAAGAACATTAGGACCACAACCAACGAACCAACCACACACTCAAAATGCATCAGCTTTTCTTCGTCTCCATCCACATCCAGTTACCCACAGGGAGGCTCAAGGCTCGATTCAACCCTTTTTACAATCTCATTTCGAAGGCTAAACACATTTTCATTCCTCCGTCTTACATTATATAAAAGTATTTTTGTCTTTTTGTCCGATTTCCGCTGTCTTCCGTGTTCCGGCATCCATTTTCTACCTGTGTATGAAAAGTGTGATAAACTCATCCTAAATAAGACAGCAACACCCAGCATCTTTTTCGATTGTTCATTTTCCCATTACTTCATTGCTGAAAAATTGAAGTCACGGAATCCGGGGAAAGAGTCTAACAGATCGGAGGAGAGTTGGCCTGGCCATGGCCTTGTGCATCTCTCTTGCTTATCTGGCTAAGTTGTCTAATAAAAAGCTCTCAACGATTTCGTTGGTACATGAAAAAAAGGAGGATGTAATGTAAGAAGTAATAGCTGGCAATGAAATATTGGATGTGGCAGTGCAGTGTTGTGGAAGAGGGTTGGCAAACTATTCTTTTTATTATTATAGGGCTAGAATGTGAGCAGTGAGTGGCACACACAACACACACACTGACTACTACAACACACAAGAAAGACATTGCATTGGAATTGAAATGGATATGGAAGCACAAAAGGCTCCGGAGCATTTTTTGGGTTGTAGGCAAAAGGTAATGAGATGAGAGATGAGCCTCCGATGGGAGACCAGAGTGGGTTGAGGAAGAATGACTCTCATGGTTCCCTCCACCCCATTCGGATGATGAGGCGGAGTTTCCATTATTACCGTTGAGTGTGTCAAATTCTTTGGAACAATGGGTCTCAACACAGCGGGCAACCCTTAAAAGGCCTCTCCTCAGCAATACCCGGGTCTTTGGCCACCGTTTATATAGTTCACAAATAAATTTCCCATTCCATTAGGAAAGGCCTTGATATAATAGCTTAATATGCACAACTTGTTCAAGACTGAATATTATCTCTGAATCATCATTGAATTGCTTGCGCATTGCACAATAGTCGTCCTTTCGACTATTGACTTTGTGCCAATCTGATTTGATTGTTGCAATGAGCGGACACAGGAACAGGCGACAACGACAACTTAGAAGCGGTGAGATGAAATGAGATGAGATGCGAGAAGTTCGGATCCGGTCCCTTCTTCTCCTTTGCATATGAATGGGGAGTCCATCTGCTCCGCGGAATATACAGTTAACGTTTTGCCTTGTTGAGTTGCATTTTGGTTGTTGGTTTCTTTTCCTCTCCCCATCATCATGTTTAGTAGTAGTATATTTCAAAAGGTTTCACATATTGCTTATTATGCTGCCTCGTCGGAAGGCAATAAGGAACTTCATTTCATTCTTCATTTCTCTGCGGTATTTAGTCGTCTTTATCATTTTCATTGTGTCATTCTGCTCTTTTCATTCACTTTCAAGGCTGGCGCTCCTATGCTCCTACAGAAAGGGAAAGTCATGCCATTACGCGACACAAATCGTTTTATTAGCCTCACATTCATAGTGGGAATGTTATGTGTCCCTCCTCTATCTTGGCTTGGCTGAGCAGAATTGGCATTTTCTACACGCTCGGAGAATGAAAAGACAAGTTGCCTGTTTATGACACTGTTTCCTGCCTGTTGGATTAAAATGAGATATAATTAAAACTGAACAACTTACTATGAAATCCTCCTGTTGAGGCTTCATCATCGTTGCTCTTTGTGGATTCAAAACGTCGTCATTTATACCATTTTAATTTGTACTATCAAGTACTATGAAAATCCAACTGACTCTCTCAGAGTTTGACATATCATCGTATATTTTAATGACATGTGACAAGCGCTTTATGAATATGTCTCTCGTAAGTTCCGAATTCAAAAACCCAGCGTAACAAAAACAACATGGCCATTATCGAAAAGCCATACGGATACGAGTCATACGACTGAAAGAGGCCTTTCAAAAAAAACTGTTACACACGAACACGATGATATGCTAAAGAGAGGTCTCATGTATTTCGGTTGAGTGCCTTTTTGCCTTTATTTTATCATGTTATATAAATATGACCAATAAACTTACAGTTGAATGAATTTGGTTTCGAGGAACAAAGGAAGTCAATTTTCCATTCGACTGTGTCCATTGAGTTCCGTCAAATGATGTGGAGTTTTGGCGCAAAAAAAGGCTTCATGGCTTTGTCATAAATGCTTACCAATGAATGTCATATCGTCCCAACGTGCTGTCACTGTCACACTTATCCTTGTTGCTTTTCACTTTTTTATTGCACTTTTAGTTCAAAATCTCTCTGGCGGAAGGTAAAACGTCATGCCGTCATGAAGGACTGACTTTTAGGTCGCTGTATACAAAAGTGATTATATCGATGATGGGTCATGTGAACTTATCCCTCTTTGGCATTTTTCGTATAACACTGCAGTATACTACGGACTGTTAGTACTAGTAACAAAAGTACAGACAAGAATCATTTTACGCTACTCAAACTTCGTCGTCTCTTCACTTATAATTTCAATTGGTCCAATGATTTGTCATTCACCTTCATAAATTCTCCACACTTAAATATAAATATGCAGTTTATTTTAAAGCATATTTTTGTTTATGGAGAGGGACGCGTAAATGTTTCCCAAGTGGGCCATTAAAAGAAAGTACTAGCAGGAATAATACAGGAAATAATAATATACGTTCCACTTTTTTGAGAAATCGATTAAACGACGTAATTGGTTAAAATGGCATAGACAAACGAGAAAGAATTTATGAATGCACTATGAGAACCATTTGAAAAATAGTCACGTGCAAATGAGCCTATTAAGTCGAATTCCTGTCAGATGTATAAATTGAAGACTATAAAATGATACAAGGTGTATTGGGAATTTGTATAGTTTTGTGTATTATTGTAACGGGTCGCTCTGAAATGAACTGTTTGTGTTGTGGCTGTGGGCCACGAACCTGACAAAGTTTGGAATGATCGTGGTAAAAGAAGAATGGACAAACTGGGACGATAAGAATGTTTGACAGATGAGGCGGTAGGGAAGGGAGAGAACACCGAAACTCTCTGCCTTTCCCTATGTGTGTGTGTGTGCGAGGAATTAATAAATTCGTTGTCGTTTCATTAGTCCCATGTGTGTTGTGTTGTACCATAAATGTGAGAAATGATATGATATCCCTCTTTGGGAGTTTTGGGAGCGTTATCAAATTAAATTGTCCGTAATCAGGCATATACAAAGCTATGACTTTTACTTTTTTGTCAGGGTGGGAAAAAAATGAAAATCGTCCTATGTGTCCTGCCTATTGCATCTTCAAACCTTTAAAAAATATAATATTCTCTATCGCTCAATCAATCGTCCCTTTTTATGGTTATATCATCAAGCCGTGAAGAAAGTTTCATATTCTTTCCTTGCCTGTTGTTCCCATCCTGAAACAAACAATTAAAAATAAATGTATGTAGGTATTCGAAATTGAAAAGTTTTCAAAATGATGAATGATCCATTCAAGTCACCATTTTGTGTAGTGTAAGTATTATAGTATGATATTTTGGGAAAAACACAGTGAGACAAAGTGAAAGTTGAGGACGGTGTTTTTGCTTTGTTTGTTTTTGTGAAGACGAGAGTGAAAAGTGGGAAATAGATGTGTTGTACATGACCAATAATTACATGAAAGAAGAAGAGTGGAAAGTGGAATAGTAGAAGACGAGATTGGGAATGATACAACATTTTCTGGTGATGGTTTTAAGATGATATTCTCGGCTGTCGAGAAGAGAGGCAAAGCGAGTGTCAAGAGCGAAAAACATTTGTTGCTAATGACTCGCTGTGTTCATTAATCAACATTAATTCCCTCTACAATTCTCTCCAAGGTCTTTTCTCTCTCTTCTTCCAGTCTTTTCCTTCCGTTATTTTCTCTTCTATTTCCACGTCCACATTATCAGGAGCACAACACGCCGACTTTAACCAGCAACCGAAACCCAGTCACCGTCTCTTCCCTTTCCTGTACTTCTTCAAGAAAATTATCTAATCCTCACTCAAGTAGTCTTTCAGTGGATATATAGTTTTCTATTATACATTTATAACTTTCTCAACTCTTTCATGTTTATAAAAAAGGAATGGAATCTGATATGATATCTGATATTAAGATTGATAATGTAGGATCTTGTCCGATAGAGTATTTCATAGGATTGTATATGCAGTAGACACGGAGAAAATGTTGAAGTTAAATAATGAAACGTGTTGGTGATTGTGGGAGCGTCATCATTGACGTCATGTTGTAGTTGTAATGTTGTTCTGTTGCATAAAAGGATTAGACTTGGTTGGGGTTTTTCGATAAGAATGATTTGATGATACTGATAATAAAATTAGTCTGGAGGAAAACCACAATGTCCCCAAGTAGTAGTAATATGGAACGGAGGAGTGTGGTAACATAAGCTGAGGGCGTGTACGTTCAGCTTTTTGGTCAGACAAAAGAACGGCGTTTTGCTGCCTTTATGAAAATGTAGTTTAAATAAAGCTTGGAAGGCTTAATCTCATGGCTGTATAATTGGATGTAGGGTGCTTCTAATTCCACTTCATTTCTATGATGATAACACAAAGGAAAAGCTACTAACTTCTCTGTTTGAGTTCCTCATTGCCTTACCCGCGCCCGCCTTTCCTTCACGCTTTCACGGAATAAATGTCCGGAGCACGAGTATCGTAGTAGTCCAACCCTAGGAAATGGAGAGGATTGAGACTCATTCCGCCATGCTAATCGCTCAGTGTGTGCGCACTCCTTGAGCACACTGTAGTCACTCAATACTCCCGAGACTTTCTTTTCATTTCCCCACAAACTCAAATGTTCTGTGCGGGAAACAACACATTTCCCTATCTCTGTCCTCATCTTGTGTCCTGCCGTGTGTCAGCAGTCGGTCACACTGTCCTCTCCGTGTCCTGTCCCGTCCTCATCCTCACTTCATGTCATCCTCAAACATTGGGGATCCATCCAAATCCCACGAGTTTTTGTTTGTTCCAACAATCATCCTCTGTCATATCAAAAAAGGATTTTATTATACTGTACATTACATAATCTCATCACATCTTTTCGCATCATACATACATTATTAGATACAAAATTTAATTTGGCGAATCCTTTCATGGAATTTCTAGAAACATTAATGACGACGTGCGGAACAAAGTTGCAGTTTTAATATTCTGCCGACGCTGACATATGAAGCTGAAAGAAAGCACCGCAAAAAACGACAGGGTAGGGCAAAGTCAGAGCAAATAATTTTGTAAAAGTTGTTTAAGGCTTTGGGTTCATGGCAATAATAGTTGGAAAAGTTGTAGAAATATGACAAGATGGCACATCAATAAGGAGTAGTAAAAGGGCGCATCACCGCCCGGATATACGCCTTATATCCCATTTTGCTACTACTACAATCTACACTAGAATATCTCTGAAAATGAAAGTGTATGCGTCGACGTGTGGTTTTTGGAAGGCAGTGAAATGCTTCAAACTGCGGCACAGTTGCGGCTGACAGAAGAGACGCTTGCTTGTCTTTGTTGACTATGAAAAGGGCGACAAGGCAAGGAAATGGAAAAGCATGCTTAGTAATAGCACAGTGAGTTGAGACGTTGAGTTACACATTACACTTCCACTTTGCGATGATAGTATTCGAAATTCGAGCAAAGGAGAGCGAGAAACGGAGTGAAAGCGAAAAGCCTCAATCTCTCACACAAGACTAGCCGTTGTGACTAGGGAAAAGCCCTGAATGATGATCGATGGTCGTTCCATATGAGCTAAAGAGCATGTAATTTGCAAATACAAGGCATAATTAGCCTTGATTGCACTGGAGCCAAGCAGGCGAACACTCAAATACTCTCTCGAGCCGGCTGTTCCTCCAGAAATGATTTACCGCCCAGAGACACCCTTTCGTTATAAACTATAGTATAAAGAGCTCTCGCTTAATTGCACTTCTCCATTAAAGTTGTTCAAAATTACGCCTGATAAATGCACTACTACTTCATATAGAACTCGGAAAGTCTCTCAGAACTTTCCTTTCTGTTTACATCATCCCATGCCGAATGATTATAGCATAAGTTGTAGTAGAAGGCCGCTTCCTATTCTCTCTCCTTCTCTGTCTGTCTTCTCTTTAAAGGTTACTAATTATTTGTTCATTTCCGTGCAAATGAAATGCATTCATTTCTAAATTAAAATACGGCGAACTTAATACTATAAAGTTGTGGCCTTCGACAGTTACAAATGTCATCCTCACAAAATTATTATGTCGTGCACCTAGTTCAACTCGTTCAGTCTTCTGTCTCCTGTCTCATTATTCCTTCGACCCCATACATGTGAAACATTCATTTCAATTTCTTGTGTCATTGTTTTGGTTTCAGGTATGGTTTCAAAATCGCCGAACGAAATGGAGAAAGAAGCATGCTGCAGAAATGGCCACAGCCAAAAGAAAACAGGAAGAGGCAGAAGGGCTCATCGATGGTTCGGACCATGATGAAGACGAGTGTGACGATCTCCTAGAAGATCATCATTTGGCCAAAAGATCCAAATATCATGACGACTCGTCGGATCATCTTTGAGAATCAAGAACGCCGTGGAAAGTTCCAACACCACTTTTTTCGTCAAGTATCATTTTTAATTATTATACTATACGTACTTGCGAGATTTTCTTGTCATGCATAACCGCCAAGATTGCAATCCAAAGATGTTTTTTGTATCAGTATAATTATATTATGGTTGTCAGCATCCGTTTTAACTATAATTGATACTGGTAAGAAAGTGTGTACAGTCACCATATGAAATTTACAGGATAAAAAACCGTTTGAAAAAATCATGCCTTGCACGTTTTCAAAAACATTCAAGCTTATCGTTCCATTCAGCACTACCCGTTTAACTCTACGAGCACATAAACCGTATTCCACGTGTATATTTATGGATCTCATAATCTTTTACCGAAATTCGAAACACGTTACCCCAACTAGTGAAAATGTGTTTTTGTTATTCTGGATTTTCCGACCAAACCACCCGCAATCAAACGACCGCGTTGATGCTGGAAAGATATGAAAGAATGGACATTTAAAAAAAACTATGAATGTTGTGGTAGGTTTTGAAACAACATTTTACAATGGTGTCGACAAACAGGGGGTTAAGTAGGAAAACTCTCGACAGGTTTTTTGATTCTCAAATCTCCACGTTCATTTAATGTTTGCTTTCGAGGTCGAGTATTGACAAATTGTTAAAAGTAATAATGTACTTCACAAACAATAACAATGCATGCACTTGTAATGAATTGCAATTTTATTCAATACTACCTTCTAGGGAACAACTTACAGGGTCCGCGTTCACTTGTTTTACGCTATACTGCATTTTTTAACTTGGTACTCATCATCATCTCAGATTTTAAAAGAAATCTAAAACATGAATCTGTAAAGGTAAAAAGATATGAACACGCGCTTAAATTGTAATCATCAGAGTACGGATGATGGATTAATTAAGTATAAATTATTAAATAGTGTTCCTAAAATTTGCTTCATCCCGTATTCTCCTCGTATTCTCTTCGCCCGTGTAGAATTAACGAACAAGTCATCATAGGGTTACTAGATTTAAGCTAATTTTTAGTATGAATAGAAATTACGATTAAAAAGAATTCCATTTCCTGCGTACAATGTACACTCGAAACACACACACAGAGACACAATTTGAAAATAAGTATTATTATTATAAATTATTATTATTATTATCACTTTAAGGCCAGAGTGTGGCAATCAACATGTTGAAATATCCTTGTATGGTACTTTAAAAAATGTCTTAAATAAGAAATCCGATGCGTTACACAAAAAAGGACCGTAAAATCTCTGAAACGTTGTTTATTGATTTCTTTAATTTTTTCATGAGCATTGATGACATAAAATTAATTTCGACAAGAAAAGATGCCGGACCTCAAAACCATATAACATAACGGTACAATGTTGCATATTATGTACAGTACAGATTATGAAAGGAAAAAGCTCCCCTGAGGTCTAGAAAATGAGATAATATACGACATTTGAGTTTCCGGAATGGGTCTGAAATTGAAAATCTTATATAAGGTTGTAAGTTGTATGCCAGGACGAGACTTGGGCCTGAAATGGTCCTTCACGGAGTGCATACAGGAGACAGAAAAAAACGTGCGGTTCATCTGTTGTATTCAAATACGGTTCGTTTGCATATTGATTGCCTGGGTGGTACAGGAGGAGCCTTATTATGATCTGTTTCACGGGCCCCAAAGTAGACTCTTACCACTGTTTAGCTACATCAAAAACTCAATATGGACCGCATCCATACATCACACTCTCGTCCTGTTTACCACGGTATGAGATGATGGGTACGAAACACAAGCAGAGAAAATGAAAAGAAACCTGAAAACCCTATCATACAAGGAATATAAACGCAGACTCGTTCTTCTCGTCACAAACACAAACATGGGGGTATTACTACAATCTCCTCCTGGTTCCGAGGAGGAAGAAGACTTTTGGTTTTTATGAACCTCATCTTCTCTTCCTTTGACTCCAAAAAAGGAGGCTCATTTTTATGACACCAATTTGCAGCGGCTGTTGGCTGTGTGCTTCGAGTTTTCTCCCGCCTTGTTCTCCCATGCTCCATTATTTACACGTCACACCTTCATATACACTCATCTCTTCTCATGTTTCTCTCTCGCCTCAAATTCTCGTCATGATTAATTTTCTCACTGCCTTTTCAACTAGGCACTTAACCCTCTCCACTTTACTGCTTTCTCAGCTCCATTCTTAAACTTACTGATTAGTTCTCGAGTCTTCTGCCTCTGTCGCTTCGTTTTACGATGTCTTATTACTACTGTCTCTCCTCTACTCTGTCCAACTATCAATCTCAAACATGCTACTGTCACATCGTCTCTGTAACACCGTAACACGTAACGCTTTCATTCCCCATTTTTGCGTCTTTGGGAAAAATAGATCTAAAAAAGTCATACTTTCAAAATTATATTTTCCACTTTCTCCCTTGCTTTTCGTTGTCTATAGAATGTGTGACATAAAAGATAAATTGCAAAGACAACCAAGCTGACCCTTTAATTCCCACTACTATTACTATATATTCAACTATTACTATATTCAAGTCACCGTTTGTTGATTAATTAATTTATATTTATCTTTAATGTTTACGTGTTCAGACTCCCAACATTAAATCCGACTACCAAACCTACAGAAATAAGTACAAGGAGACATCAATTATATATAATTAAATTATATTCCGTTTCACTTGGTCTCTTTAGACGATGTTGTATAATACAACAAATTGCGTTCTTCTTTATAAGTTTCTTCTTAGCCTTCTTATAAAATCATCTTTCCTTTATTTAATACAAATGAACAGATAAACTCGTCCATTTTCGACTGCCTCTGCTCTTTGAACTGTGCTCGAATAATCTTCCTTCTTCAGTCTCTTCTGCAGGCTTCTTTATCACTTTATATGTGAAGCGAATGTATTTCTGCCTGTGTTCACTTCACTTGAGCAACAGTCGCAGCCGTCGCAGGCAGGAAGAAGTAAGTGTCATAACGACAACTTTCGTGTTTGTGTTTGCCTTGCTCCTCCTTCGTTATGTTTCAGGATGACACTCTGGACTCGAGACTGGAATAATAAAGTTGGTAAGGTACTGTATTGTATACATTCTAAATCAGCTTTTGTGATCTTTGCAACTGATTATTTCATCTCATAGCTTAAGCCAAAATGTATGTTAATCTTGTCCTGTCTCATGACGCTTGTAAAATCCACGAACTTCTCTAAGAGGATTCTTTGTATAAATTCCAAAAAGCGAGAATTATTGTTGTATCATTAGATTGTGATAGTGTTTTCAAAACTCGAGGAAGAAAGTTAATGCATTATTCAATGAAACATTATTTTAAGTCAGAAATGCCGTTGGTAGTAATTAGTTTTTGCGTGAATGATTTATAGGAGTCAAATGAGACGAGAATGATTGAAATAAGAAATGATGAGGCGGGATTCGTAGACGGGAGACATATGAGAGGGCAGTTCAATATGTTGAAGGTGACGGCCACTGCGGTCACTGAGGGTGGTGATTGAATGGAGAACATACACATCGGAGTGAGAACATGCTGAATGCTGGAGCTGGACCAGAAGAGAGGAGGAGCAGACAAGGAAAGGAAAGAGTTGGTTTGGTTTCTTACGTTATATACTATGATATGCTATGATATGATACTTTAGGTTTGTGCTGGTTGACTTGACTGAGTGTTTGGACTTCGGACCTTGTCGGTTTTTCTGAGGATGAGGTGCTACTATATCAGTTGTATTATATGGGAGAGAAAAAGGAATAGTAGTGTTTGTCGGCGGGTTTAGGTTTAGTGGCTGGAGTGCAATTGAGTTTGGAAAAAGTTGAAGTAGTGAAAGAGTATGTGGAGAGGCTATTTGAGAGAGTAATTTAGATAGGGATGTAAAGGAATTCGAGTGTGTGTGGGTACAAAAGAAAGAGTGAGAGTGAGAGAGCGAGCGAGTCAAGGGAGACTGGCATTATTGGGTAGGATCCACTCTCTTGGATACTTGATCCAGGAGAAGAGATGAAAAAGAGGGGATTGGTATGGTGTGGTCCTTTCGTTTTTTTGGTAGAAAGTCGGCTAACCTTTCGCGGACGGAGAGAAAGTGAGTGAGTTGAGTTGAGTAGCCGAGAAATAGAAGCGCGAGCCAAGAGCCCATCCCGATAGGCTATAACGCCTAAGTTGAAAGCTTTTAAATTGGTCTCTGAATCTCCTTTCCACTGGCGAGACAAACGCTCCACTCTCCCACTTATTCTTTCAACGATATTCTGCCAAGATAAAGACGCTGGGAATAATAGCTCAGGACAGATAAGATTTCTTCACTCAACCCCATGCGTTTTCAAAAGACGCTTCTCGTATTCCTATTGCCCCAAACCCAACAAAACTCTCTGCCTCTGCCTCTGACGTTCAGCTCCAGGCTCTTCTCAACTTGACTCAGTCGTCCGCCTCCGTTTTCGTCTTCTTCCTCTTCAACTAGTATCTCAAACCATCATCATTTCTCAGCTATCAACATGGAGAATGGAGAGTCTCTTACATCTTCCGCATCAATACACACATACACACACATCAACAGAAACCCGTTTCACACCAGAACGCGCTTCCCTTCCCAGTACTCATTCCTCGTGTCTCCTTTTTGTATCTTTCTTCTCATCATCGTCATCATCATCATTGCATTATCGTCGTCGTCTGCTCCCTGTCTCGTTGTCAACTTCTGAGCTGCCCTTTCGTTTGGCAAGTGTCAGCTCAGCGTCATATCCACCCTAAAACAAAACGTTGCACTTGCACTCATTTTGTATGAATTTTAATAATGAGTCGTTAAGACTCAAAACTATTTTGTTAATTACTATTATTATTATTATTATTATTATTATTATTATTATTATTATTATAGAATTAGATAGACACGAAAGGCACAGTCCATCACTAAAGGAAATGAGAAGGTCGAATACTTGGGTTGGAAGGTGAAAGTGCGGTGAAAGGTGAAGTGAGTGAAACAGAAGAGTCATGGGAGTGAGAATTCGGACAAAGGTTGAGTGAGAATGAAGGAACGGATGTTCTCCAAGGTAAAAATGTTGGATGATGAGGATGAGACATGGGTGACATGACGGCGGGCGTATAGTGTAGTTGGTGGGTGAAGAGGACATTAGTATGGGAAGGAGGCAGGAGAAGAGACTGTGGGATGGAGTGAGTGAGACTTTGAAGGGAACGTTTGGGAATGGGCACGAAGAAAAAGCAAGTGGTTATAAATCCTGAGCTCGGAGGAGAGTTATGGCCGTGGGCTCGACATATCGTTGTTCATGGGGAATCATTTGTATTAATTTTACCGATCTATCGAGCGATGGAGTCGAGAATCCATTGGAAGACTAGTCCGAATAAAAGAGAATCGGGGCTCGTTTGTAGAAAAATATTATCGCGGATATGCCACAATCTATTGGGTCTAACTCTCGCTTCCTTTCGTGCTGGATCTTTCTTTTTCGAAGACCAGCATTCTTTCGGCTTGTTGAGGATGTGCCAGAGTTGCTGTGAGCCTCATATACTGTACACACAGCAAAGCAATGGCAAGAAGGCACCGTCGACAAAGAGAAAAAAGAGCAAATGGAGACAAAAGGAAGGAAAAAGAAGACTTTGGTAAGTACAGCATCATCGTCAAAGAGTCTTATCCGAGAAACAGAGTAGGGACTCCATGGAAGAGATGAGAACGATGGAGCATGTTATGATGTCATATGAAACTACTTCCGCGCCTCCCATCTCTCGCTCCACTTCTTTTCCCGTCTCGTCTCCTCTCCCTTTTATTGCACCGAAACTCCATTTCGGTGACTTTCTTCATTTCTTCACTCTCCTTTCTCATCGCACAATAGTTTGAGGCACACACACATGATCGTCCGTCTCCCCGAGACTTGATACCCACTGTCACCTTATTACAGCCTCCGAGTCACAACCACACTCGACCATTCACCACTCCACTCCTCATAAAAATCTCATTCACTTCCTTCTCAATCTCAGCTCACATACCTTCCTCACCTTACATTCCACCAAGAAACCAAGCCGCCTATCCAACATTTTCCTTCCTTTCTTTCAGCAACAATCCCTCATATTCCCTCATCTCAGATCTCAATAACAAAACCTTTTTCGTACAAGACTATGTCCAATCTTTCAAATAAAATTTCAAGATCTGATACTTTCCCTGACCCGATTCATTCTTTAACGCTCAAACCTCGAATGCAGGAAAAAGAAAAAAAATTTCACGACCATACTGAGAATAAAGATTCTCTTTTTCTGTTGGTCAAAGTTTTGAAAGAAAATGAAGAAAGAAACGGGGAAAGGAATGTTAATGATAGTGCAGAGTTACTTAGCTCATAATGGTTCCTTAGTTTGGTGGTCACAGTTGCAAAGATATTTGCGGCATCATTTCCTAATGTTATCCATGTATAATGGAACGTTATATTGTACTAGAACATGCAAGTCAGCTGCGTGGAGAAATATGTACGAGCTTTTGAGGAAGGAAGGCAAGAGAGAGCCAAAAGTGTGACCACTGAGTCAGAAGTCATTAAGTCCACCTGTGTCCACTTCATATTGCATTTTATTCTAGTAAGATCACACGATCATATTGTTCGTCGCCACCCCATTGTGTGTCCAACGTGACCAGACCATCATGCTTTCAAAATGTACTATACTATTATGAGTTGGTTACATGGTTACGTATTACGTTCAAACGGTTGAAACATTGGTAGATTCTATAGCATTGTCTACACGCACTCTAAGTAACTTACTTTATACAATAACTTGCCTCGCCAAACTACACCGCGCCTGACCAGAAGCTACTTTTAATAGCTTTGCTATCAGGTCATATCATACACACACTTTATATTATAGCACTCCAATAAAAAAATCTTTATTTTATTTTGGTAAGAGGAATAAGCTTTAGGACTTAACAAAAATCAGTCTTAGTCTTTGTCTTTGATTCTTCGTCGTCATTGCAGTTTATATATAACACGACGCCGACACCAGTATCAATGAGACAAAAAAGCAGAGAAGAAGGCAAGCAAGGCGCTTGCAACATTTGCAAGGCTATACTACAACGTGATGGTATACAAAACGAGGTTTCTGCTTGTGTCGAGAAAACCTCTTCAGACTAACCGCAAGTTATGGCGAGTGAGTGCACCATTTTCTCTGTATCTTTTGTCCAGGAGAAACTGCTTTTTTTCTGTAAGTAATAGTGATAGCATAGGAATCCAACAGGACGACGACATGGAGGACATGGAAGACTCGACGACGACGGGTTGGTTTGGTCTCTTTTGAGAACTTCATTACTTGAGCCCATCCGTTCCCTCTCTTTCCCAAGCCATCAATCTCCATTCGTCATCATGACTCGCACACCAATTTCATCTGATTTGATGGTGAACAATGCCAACTTTTTATAGTCAAACTCTTTCTCGCCACTTTGGGCCGCCCTTTCATGTACCCTTTTAACCAATATGTATCCCTTGTCTTTCTCAATGCAATGGAAATGATCATCAAAACCAGGAGGGATATCATATCTCCTCATTGTAGTAATACACAACACCCATCACATCACATCACCCTTGTTCCTATTTCCTAGCCAACCTCCATATCCTGTCCTCCATAACTATACTTCCAATTCCATACAGTATCAGTATCACTTTAACTCACACTCAGACATACAAAAATACGACACGAAATCCTCCTCGTACTTAATACTTCAATCCGATCCGTCTTTATGGTTTACATCCATTCCGCACTCAACCATTCAAGCAGGTCACTTCAACTTACTGCCACTGTCGTCGTCGTAACAAGCCTCGTCCATCCTTTTTTTCGCATGGAAGTATAATACATTAGCTCTTTTCTCAGACTTGTGTCACGGAGACTTATGCACACTGCCCATTCAGCCGACACTTCTTCATCTCTCCAACATATGACCTAAATATAACTATATAAAAATATAATCATCCATCAAAAGATATGTGCGTTCACCAACTACTACCAAACCGCACATGACAATTGTATAAGTTTAATTCGAAGGTCTGGGAGCTGAGAATCTATCAAATACTATTCACGTTGATAATTTTATAGCAAAGTAAATTCATAATAAAGTCATTTACTATTTCTCATTTTCTATAGTAATGTATTTAGGATGTCTTTAGGACTGCATAGTAACAATCCTACAATTTACTACAGAAGAAGTAAAGATTACTACTATGCATTCATAGGATTTTCAAAACATTGTTGTAATATAGTAGGCAAACAATGGAATATCCGTTTGGTCTTTGGAGGAAGAAAGACAAGGATTTCCTGTGCGATGTCTTTGAAATGTGAATGGTTACGTGCCGAAATGGTGAAGACTTGGATGATGCGTGTGGATGAACGAAGAGGCAGGTTGTTGAACATTATAGTCAAGAGGTCGTTTAGTGCAGGTGAACCTTTGTTAATAAGGTATAAGGTCCGACTGTGTACTTTCGACCTCCTTGACAGACAACCGGGCGCCTTCTTCGTCCTTCAATGAACTTTTCTCGACTCAATAACACTCAAGGACCGATTTTTCCTTCTCTAAAAGCTTCAATGAATGAATGACTCACTGAATGAATGAATGAATGAATGAATGGAGCAAGTAGACGAGTAGTAAATTGAAGGTGGTGGTGGTTCCTGCTCCAGTATAAAGTTGACTTTCCGAGTTTGCGTTTGTCGTAGTAATACGCATTATACAACGTATATAAAGGAAAAGTATAGTAAAACCCGTTTTATACTTCACTTCACCGCTTACTTACAAGTGCCATCATCAGCTTTCGGAGACGCATTAGTAGTGAGTTTGTAAGAGTAAGATGAAGAAACGTTTCTCAATGAAAATGACTGAATGAGTGTCGTCGTAGTGAAATGAGAAGCCGAGAGAGAGACGAAAAGAGTGGAAGGTGGTGAATGACTCCAGAAAGTTGTAACGTTGTAAGACATTTTCGTACCGTCTCGCTTTGTGTGTCCACCTGAATTTTAGGTCGACTGAACACAACGAAGACCCACCTCTTTCCGTTTCATTCATGAAACGAATTACATGGTGGACCAGCAACGTGGATGACTTCTCCAGAAAACTGGAGAGAGAGTAAGAACCAGAAAGATCCAAAGAAGAAGGTATTTCATACAATTTCATAGTTAAAAGAGCTTGTAGAGTGTGGGCCATATACCTTGCTTTAATAACCTTTTTGGAGGATTGTCCATTCATAGATTTTTGAATGTCCATTGAACAAAGTGTTTTCGAGAAAGATGCCCGTATCCGTACATCTCGTAGGGTCTCATGTATGCTAGACTAAGAAGACACGTTTGGTTTGTGTATATATACTGTACTCACTCGAGAGTTCGTGGATGACAATGAGACAGGAAGAGCTTTAGTAGAAAAGCTCCAAAAGGTGCAAGAGAATCGAGACTTGCTTGACTAAACTAGCTTTTTGGCTTTTTGGCTTTCTGAGACTAACTTGACTGGATTCGACTCGGCGTGGTATTAGGCTTTTTGGTCGGTTTGCAAGGTTCCATCGGAGCATTTACGGTAAGCCTTCACACCTCACACAATGAGCGTCACAAAGGTCATAATAATACTCTGGATAATACTCTCAAGAACGGTTTATGAAAACATAGCTATTACAGGATTTTGACGCACGATAAACCCCAAGCTTTAATATGTCGTCTACTCGTATTTCCGGTGGCTATTTACCATGGAATACCACGGATTTGGAACCATGAAAAGTTGGAGCAATGCTTTCAACATGACTCTCTACACTATAAATGCATGGACTCGGTCCAGCAATCCAGTTCAGTCATAAAGTCATCCATTGACTCCCTTTTTTCATTCCTTTTCTTATGCGATTGCCCCAAAACGATCATAATAACAATAAGTTGACGTTCTCACTTTGATGACAACCACACAGATTCCAATTTCCACTTCCAACTAATCTCTCTAAATGGATCAACTTGACCAAACCTCATTCATTTTAGTACTTTTCTTCTTTTATGCACATGCTCACACAGTAACTCTCGATAATAAAATGCATTTATTTATAGCACAAGATAGAGAAATCCATTTATTTACAACTTATTGAATTGTTCTCCACATATTTTTATATTTTATATCACCATCATGTATTTGGATTATAAAATAATCTTATGCCTTTCTTTTTCAAAATCTAAAAAAGTGTGAACAAATTTTTTTTAAATGTTTACCATTTTGGGGAAAGAAGAAACAACCAAACCACCACTTTCGTATGCTATCGTAGCAAAAAAGCAGCGGAAGGAGCAGCGGAGTATAAAGTGGAACGTTGTGTTTATGACGGCCGATTTGATAGTTGGTGAAGCTTTGTTTGTCACAGTGTCTACAGCCCTATTATACATGCTAAGATAAATGAGACTGGAGTCCTCAGCCGTTTGTATAAATAGGTTCAATCCATCATGGAGAAATCTGGATATTTCCAACTCACAACTTACCGTTTGAAGGAGAATACAAAATGCTAAGTGTTCTAACAACAGAAAACAGCAAGGGGAGATGACTATACTCGAAGTAAAAAGAGCATGTTGAACAAATAGACATTTTCTCAACAAATCCCACCCCTCATCATCATTTTTTCCCAGCATCGCCTCATCTCGTCTCGTCGTCAGGCTTATTCCTTGCAATCTCGTTTCACCCTCAATTCACTTTTTCATACAATTCAATCAGTTTCCAGTTCCTTTTGATTCTTCTTTGTTTGCCAGTTGCTTCAGGTGGGTTCATAACTTTTATTGTGCTTTCTTCCAAATTTAAATTTTCTCAGAGCACTTTCCAATTTCAGTCCGAGCATGAAAACTGTTGCTAATGCTAAATAGTAACTTGGATTGGTAATTTTGGTTGCCACAATGAATGGCAAAGGAACCGTTCACAGAAAATCATACGCGTCCTTGCTCCTACTATAATTTAATGTATCATATGAACTAGTAGTAAATGTTTTGATTAAAATAAAAAACAGGAAATTGAAATTAGTCATGATTAGAGTAAATGAGGAAAAAGGAGGAAAATCTTGAGTGAGCTTAATGCGAGGAGGGTTTGGAGCCCATTTTCACTTTTTGTTTCGCAGCTGCTCCCACTCATTTTTCTCGTGCTATGCATATTACGATGATTTTACTCGATTTTTTTTAAGGCATGGAGAAATGGCAAAACTCATTTCTCTCCGTCTGTTTTGTCGGGTTCCGTGGGCTCAATTTGACTGCTTTCCTCCTCATATTTGACAGTGTGTAAAGTGAAGGCAATTTGCAGAATGTTCAGAGGATGCGACCAGTACTTTTCCTAGGAAACAAGGCACGTTCACATTCACGCTCACGTAGCGTAGTAACCTAACGTTTCCTGTATACAGCGTATAGTCGAACGAACCACATCAACGCTGCTTTTTTTGGAAAGTGGCACTTTTCCATAACACAGAGTGAAGTGGCACTTTTACCCGGCTATATTACACTCTTCTTGTTTTAGTACATAAGAGCTTATGGACGTGGAACACAATTCCCCAAAATTCCCGGGTTGCTATCAAATATTCCGAAAAGACGTGTGCTCCTTTCCCATCAAAATTTTCAATAAATACAACACAACAACACAAGGCCGCAGCAGATCATTTTACTACTTGTGCATTGCATTTTCCATACCAAACAAATATACAATATAATTTCAATTTTGGACACAACTGTCGACTGTCGCCGCGTCTTCACTTCGTAAACAGCCACAGCAACAAAGCAACAGTGCCAAACGCACAGTTTTGTAGTGTACAAGAGTACAAGTCATTGAAAACAGTATCATACGGCATCAAAAATATTATATTATTCTGTTCGTTAATATCACCGCCGCGATAGGAAATGAAACTTTTGTCATGAAAAGCATTTAGCTTATAGCTGAATGGAATTAAAAATGGGAAAGGTATGAAATGAATCGAAGGAAGCAAGTCTAGTGATCAATCATTTCATTCACTGCCAATTGCCATTGAGTTGAACATTACTGCAAAGCAAGGGTTTCACAGACGTGTGAGGTGAATGTGACAAGACAGACACTTCATATGAACAAAAATGCTGTAGTTGTGGTATTAAAGGCCTTCTTCCTTCCTCTGCAATGAGACATTTTGAGTCAGGTAGAGGTAACTGAGGTAAGGTATAGACCAGGACGATTTGTCGACGTCGACAACGTGGACGTGGACATTAGACAGAGAGGCGACCGACCCTTTTCTTCCTTTCTTGTGTAAAAGTCAGAAGTGAAGTATAGAGTCGTGGTTGTATATGTAATCTGCTTGACAAATTGTACACTGAAAGTCAAATGCGAATGAGGTGACTTGGACAAAAGAAGGAGGTATATATTCTCTTTAGGGATCGAATTTTTGAACATTTCCGTCCTCTATCCTCTTCAACAGCTAAACGTTAAGTTTAAACCATTTATAAACATAGTGGACATGGACATGTAATACTTATACGACGTTTGTGTACAATAATAGTATAAATAATAAGTATAATGATAATAATATGAGTTTACTTTGTTATGAATGGAATGGAAGGGATCACTACTTTTTGCCTTTCGGACGGACGCATTTCACTTTCAAGCCTGTCTTTTTTTCTTCACCTCAAATGCTAACGGACCCTTTAAACGTTAAACCCGATTTTGTCTCTAATGCGCTCACTTTCTTGTAAGGCTTTTAAGGTATTCATTGGGCTCCCTCACTGGATTGTCATCATTGAAAACAGCTTTACTGTCCAATATTAAATCCATGGATACAAAATTTCGGGCAGTTCCAAAAACTTCCATACAGTTCACCAGCACATAGTTCACCCGACTCATGAATGGGACATTTTGAAACGGACCAGAATCCACAATGAGTGCGGATGCAAAGCATTTAGTCACCAAAACGCATCACCACCATTCATTTCTATTCAAACCTACTTCATATTATGATCCCATATTATGTACTTTTCCCAAAAACGGCCCTGCCTCCGTTTCCTCTTTATACACAGAGTACAGAGTACAGTACGACAATCTCAAGGACTCTTATTATGATCATCATAAATAGTGTGAGCTAGGGAGCCTATCCTTTTACTCTTCCTTAAGTCCATCATTTCACTTTTCCCATTTTTGCGATAAAAGATCATCTCTACAAAACCACGTTTTATATTTTTGTATGAAACTATTCCATAATACCAAAGTATACACATGCATGCATAATACATTTTGTGTATTTGTGAACGACCGTGTGACGTTATTTTGGAAAAAACGATACGGTAGAAGGTAGGATGTAACCATGTAACTGTAGCCGCATAACAATTTAAAAAGGAAGATGAAGATGAGTTTTGAAACAGTAGTTTTGGGTTGCGATTTGTGATAGGAAATGAAATGAAAGATTTGTGCTTGTGGTTAATGTATGTATAATACGGGCAGTTATGTTGGGATTGGCGTAGGCCAGACACCAGTTTTGGGCGGTGTTGGAAGCGCCTCCGCCAGCAGATTGTGTTCCCTGATAAAAGCCAAAAGGGTTGTGCACAATGGTGGAAGCAAGGACAATAAAATCCAGATATTCGGGATTAAACGGATGATAACAGGCCATTTGGAGCACCGCAAACAATCTCATTATGGAGATATGACCGACTCCACCACTCCATTCCACTGCACACTCCCGATTTTACGCCATTGTAATTAAGCTTATCTTCATTTCTTTCCTCTTCCATTCCGTTCCGTTCCCGTTCCACAACCAGGAAGGCGGGTTTATTGCAGCATTCTCAATTCATGTCCTTGAGATCCTTGCCTATATCCTTCCTTCTACTCACATTCTCAAATCGCCATGTCGTCCTGTCCATTGAAAAATCCTTACGGCTCTCCTCAATCTGGTTTTCAAGTTTTCAAACGTGTGCTCCTTCGTATACCCATTCTTTAAAAATGCATCTTGAATTAGAACTAAACTAGTCTCAAAGTTGAAAAATGATACTTTTCAGAAGACCCCCAAAATCGTCAAACTGTTAGTTGCTATGACTATGGGTTATAGTGATATGATGTGAACTACTAAAAGTCATATTGAATATGAATACACTTTGAAAACACAGTTTGTTTGATGTTTGGGTTAAGGTTAGACGTTAAACACGTATGTTATAAAATGGTGGACGGTGGAACGAAAGTGAAGGACTGAACATGAAATGAACAACGGGTAAAGGATCAATGAAGTTTACCCATGAAGGGAAAAAGGAAAGAAAAGCACCAAAGTCAAAGTACTAAATGGATCGCATCACAAATCACCATTCCATGAGATTTCAGATAGTATTTAGTAGAGCTCAAAGAATAAGCCCAACTTTCTGCCTCATTGCACTTGTACAAACCGAAAGGCTCTAAAAATCAATCCACACACTCGACACGACACGGTTGGTTTCAAAGAATCTTCATTTTTTTCATATAGTTTTGAACTGAAACGACAAATGGCATCGTATACTGTAATGTACTACTGTACAACTTTTCCCAAGGCTCATTTAATAATTCAAAAAATGTATTAAGAAACAGTTTCAAAAATTTGAGAAATTAATAGTATTCGGGATGAAAGAAATTATTCGTCTAAAAAAGTTGACAAGATTTAAGGGAAACTTGGTGAGAGACGGGTTCGAAACGCACTAACAAACGGGGGAATCTGACCGAGTCCCTGCATTTCAGAAGGAGGGAATGGAAATGGATCCCAAGGTTTTTTGTAAGGATGAAATCATACACATTTAAAAATGTGGGTATTTGAACAAACGCATTCGTGCATGATTAAATGATGTGGGAAAATGAAGGTCGACACAAAGAAGGTGACGGTGGGTGATCGTGAAGAGTCGAATGAGCTTTGAGTGGTTGTTTGTTTCATATTATTTGAATTGACTTGAGCATGAAACGAAAAGCGTAATGTTTCCATTTTAAAACGAGGGTTTCTAATCGGACGGGTTTGGATGGACAGCTTCGGCTTCGACTCTCTGACTGACTGAATTCTGAACAAAACAAAACGGTTTGAAGAGTCACACTTTCTCTTGTGCACAACAAGAGATGGGATGAGGATATGGGAGGAATAGAGCCAAAAGCAGATGTAATGAGCGGTTCATGAGAAAAGGTTTTTAGAGGCATATAATGACATTTATTTTGTAGGTAGCGGACACAACAGCACAAGCCAAAAAGCAAAAAAAAAGAAGAAAAGACGACCTGGGTCCACGTGAAAAGAGCAATTTCACAGTACAACGCTGCTGCTGTGCTTTCGTCTCTTGCTCCCATTCATTCAATATTGGCACTCAGGCGACGAAGAAGGAAGGACCATGCCCTTTTAAGGGACACCAGAACAATGGTTCCAGCTCCTATTACGCGGAGTAGCCTTCTCATTCTTATTCCTACAAATAGCTCTTCTAAAGAGCTCCATGTCTACTCTTCTACAATTTATTTTCTTTCAAAAGACTCAAAAACTCTCCATGAAAAGTCATCTTTCGTTTCACATTTCCTCGCTCGCGTCTTCAACAACATTACAGAACATTGACTTGCACACTCGCACCATGAGAATCCACTGTTCAAAGGAGCACGAGAGCAAGCAATGTCGGAGTGTCAACTGCGTTTATATTTTTCCGCATCTTCGAAGATTTCATAATGCCGTCTCTGTCTTTGTCCTTCTTTATGGAACACAAGCATTGGGTACAAATTGTCCATATATACTGTACAACTCTATACAAGACAAGAACTTCCTTATCGTCTTTGACTGGAAATTAAATGGACCAGACGCTCTTATTTGAGACGTAAAAGTCCATTGAAGCGAGTAAAGTCTCTCGTCCACTCAACAATGCCTAATTCATTCCATCATTCGGTTCCAATGTCCCAAAGATGCTTTATAGTACTTACAATACAACTATTAGGATATTTTTTCTCCGGAAATATGGTTTTCCTACGTTTATCCCAAAGCGTAGTAATACCTATTCGGATGGAATGCGATTGAATTGACGAAGCGTGCTATTGTCCTATTGTTCCTCCTGTTATGTACTTGTCACGTCATTGATGCCATTGATACTAGTCATGCACGTTCCTAAGCATTAAACGACGAAACGTATTGTTATCTGTCCATAATGTCACATTCTCATTGGGCAGTCAAAAAGCTCTGATTGTCAATACGCATTCTTAAATCAAGCGTTTCCAGACATTTTTATAGTACATTAAATGTAGAACTGTACTCGCTGTGATCGCTTCTTAGACTTACCTGTGCTACCGTTTACAGAGTCTCGGGATTATTTTTACGACATTTTTTTTCGATTCATGTGCTCCAAAATGATTTCTGCTACTAGTCTTCGGTCAAATAAATGGAGTAACAATGGCAAACACCAGGAGAAATAGTAATGAAATGGTACAAAGAAACGTCCATAGACCATAGTTAGCGTAAGAGGGAAAATGGGCAGTTCGTGCCGCCCGTTTATGAATTGGTCTCTTTTCTTTTCCGTCTTATTTGTCAAAAAGAGCCATGGGGAACATGAACTGTCCATTTTTGTGGGTAACTGCTTTAACAATACTCAACATTTCTCGTCCGTCACCTTCAAAAGCACATTATTGCATTCACGTGAAGCGAATGTAGAATGAACAAATTTTGGGTTTTTCATTTTTCAAAAAGCATTTAGCGCAAATCAAATAATGCTGATATTACAAAATGCTCGTGTTCATTTTGTCTTCAACATGTCCATCAAAAAAGATAGTATTTGTGTTTCAGGTTCCAGCAGCATGTCCTATCGCCCAGCACTTTGTTTCACGTTTTTGCTTGGTTCCTCAACTCTACAAAGTTTGGTTAATGTTTCTAGGTAGTTCTGCTTAAAAGCGTCCACCAAATGCAATGGACCGTGGAAAGATAAGGAACAAACGTAATTGAATATTATATTGCATTTCCCTGAGTATGGCGACAGGGCGAGAAAGGCTATTTGTGCCATATGGAAAATGGAGTAATAAACATTATTTGGAAATGTAATGCTCCGAAGCGTTTTAGAGGAAGATTTTAAGTCGCCTTTTTGACGTTGTGATTCAGATTGTCAGACTTTGAAGAGCTTGGAACAACTTAGTACCAGCAGCAGATCATATTCATGGACGAACTGCGTCAATATCGACATGCTATGAATTGCTTTATTGTATTAGAGTGAGAGTCGTCGGCGTCGGCACTACAACGAGATGACAACTAGAGGGAAAATGCCATAATGCTCTTTTCTATGTGTTTGAGGATACAAATCTGTTGAGTCCGTTTTTGCTCAAAGCTGAGGAAAATGAGAGAGAAAATGGACGTTAAATGGAGCGGATCAAGAACGTTGGGCAAATGTGACTGAATTCACTCGGATTCATGACAGAGACAAAAAATTCATCGGATTGAGCCCATGGAGTTGCATTTTTGCTGCCTTACATTTGCCTCACCATCACCATCACCATACTGCCTACTGCCTTGTCTCCTTTTTTGTCAAAATTCTAGCTTTTGCATGCATGGAAATGAATGAAAGGAGAAAGAAACTTGTTCATAAAATGGAAGCAGACGACGAGATAAATAGATGACACAAAAGGTACTACGTGATTTTATCTCTGCTCACATGGATCACCTTCAAGGTGTATAATAAACTAATAACGTAATAACCCAAGCAGAGTCGTCCTTTCATCTGCATCTCCCTCAACAGGGTATTTATTTTGTAATATCCATGTCCTTGTGTTCCTTACATGTTGCATGTAACCTTTCTTGAGTTCACGTTCGCCTATTATTTATATCTCGTTATGACAACTAAATTTCATTCCACCATATCAAACCAAATCCTTTCAAAAATTTCATAATCTCTTTACAACAGATCCTTATAAAATTAATGGTATTATGCTAACATCGAAGATATTCAATAATGTGTATATGGCGGTCCCATTAATTATTAATTAAACTTGATCAACCAGGAACAACAAAGGAAAAGGAAGCCAGAAAGTATTGAGAGGAACAAGAAGCAAGTAGTACTGAGGTCTGAGGTTTTTAAAGTCAAAGTGCGTGTTAGCGTGTTGCTTGTACGACTGTATGAGGCCCAGGCACAAACTCAGAACCAAGCAAATAAATATTCTGAGTACGTGTTTCCTGAGCCCTCTGGGGCTGGAGAAGCGATTTCGTTTTTCGTTGCTTTTTTGTGTCCCAATCTCAACTCAACCCAAATAATTAATCAAACTACGTCAGAAGTTTGCTAACATTTGATCCTCATAAGATGTAATAATGTAATAAGGTACTCATGATTGTACGGCTAATTTCGATTTGTAAAACAAAATGCTTCTATGAGATAATCTATGTAATAAGCATCAAATCAACTCGAATTACTAGCAGTCAACATTTTGTATTCATTTGTAATACATAAATATAACATAATACTCAGAAATTTTACAACAGTAATGTCCTTATAAAATTCGATAATCTTAGTCTCTCATTCATACGATTACGTTAAGTGTTCATTGAAGTCTTGGATTTTGAAATAATGTAAGATTTTTAGCATTGTAATTACTTAATTTGGAAAATTATTGGATACATTGATGTGACTCTAACAAAATCAACGCGACAGAAGACTAGTAAAACGTAGTAATAAGTTCGATGAATTACAAATACTATCGGTATAATAAACAATCAAGTAATCATATTTACTACGAGCAAGTGATGTGATGACTCTTACATTTTTAACAACATAAAATCAGTCACCGTTGGACAACATCATGTAAATTGAGTATTAAATTAAATTAGATAATAATTTTATAAAAAATGAAACATGAGAAGGAATTAGGAAACCACGTCATTTTAGATAAAATTGTACAGGAATGTAATACACGTAGGAGACTCACAACTTTGCATCGTCAACGTAAGCACAAGTTTCCAAAAAGTACAGTGTGTACTACTACATACTACGCAACAAGAACAAGAACAACAAATTAAAGTACTCCAGGTCGCCAATTAGCAGTGGCCCATTTCCGATTAATTTCTCCAAGACACACATTGTACTGAAGGGCTTTTGCCGGAAGGATATTGTTCATGATATCTTCTTCTTCCTCCTCCTCTTCACCTTCTAATTTGACCTCCGCCGGATTCAAATTCGGGCGTCTCCCACCAACTCCGATTTGCAACCGAGGAGTCGTAACGGGTTTTCGTCCAGAATTTAATCCAGGAGGTCGACCTCTTCGTTTCTTCTTGGGCTCGTCTTCAGAACTGGGTCTCCTTTTCTTCACTTCTATTTCCTTCACGTCTTTGGTGGGATCATCTTTTGGTTTAGTCTGTCGGCGAAGAATCATTTTTTGCTATATAAAATTTATCAGATTCAAGGCTTACTAATTACTCAAACTACAGTACTTTGAGACTAAACAAAAACAAATTCCCAAACCTTTCGTACTGTGTCGTACTGTGATGCGTCGTAAAAATCGGGCTTTTCCTTGACACGACCTGTTCGTCGTCTGGGCAGATCAATAATTTCCGGTTCTTTTAATCCAGCAGTCTTTATAGTCTCCACTTCAGTGTCAACAATTGAAAGATCTTTACTCATGGAATTTGCACTTCTTCGTGTAGCAAAAAACACATGACCACAGTGACATGATTTACTAGCCACAGGAACCTTCGAATTCAAAAGTAATATAAAAATATATAAATTATATAACTCTCCTCAACCCAAAATTCTACTTCATCAATTTCAAAAATACCATAATAAGTTAATACCAAGAAACTAATTAATTTACGCAATATAATTAATTTTAGTACCTGTTTCTGACAATGTGGACAATTCTTCGTAGCCATACTGCAAAACAATTTACAGCATTCAAAGTACCGGGATTTTATCACACTGTCTGTAGAAAAAAACCAATTAATATTAAAAACTATATAACCCAATCCATATTTCTTCAATATTCATTCTTGAGTACAATATCTGGGACAATGTGGACATTTATTAGATGAAACTGACACAAAACTGTTTTTACCTTTCAAAATTCAAGCAAAAAATCAAGGTATTTCCGAAATCAAAAATATATACTTTTTAATGGACGTACCGACGACGTACGCAAATGATTAGTTCATTAGTTTTACAACTACTCTGATAAAGAAAGAACATATGGACAATTGAATTAAAAAATGATGAATGATTAATGAATTTAATTTCACAAATCAAACAACAAACAAGGTAAAGTGGTTTTTGTTTGTTTGTTTGTGCTTTGATGCTTTGCTTTCCTGCAGTAAAGGAAAAGCAAAGTCGGCCAAGTCATCTGTTTTGGATGTAGGCCAACGTAGCGCAAAGTTTGAGTCCTTTTCTTTCGGAGCACGAGGTCCCGGTCATTTGGGAAATTCGGTTTTCATAGAAACACCGAGAATTTATCATTTCATTTTCAGTTTGCCAGCTTGTCATTATTTTTGGTAAGACGATACTGTTCATTAACAATGTTTTAGCATTACAAGATTACAAAATTCCGTTTTTTTGAAGATATTATTAATTATACCACTTCGTACCGTTGTGTTCAGGTGAACGTATCAACTTATCAACTACCAATAGATAGTGGAACAAATTGGATTAATTTGTCTATTTATTGTTACTATTTGATAAGGTATTCAAATATGGATGAAACTAGCAATGAGAGTCTCTTGGTCTCGTCAAAATGCGTTGAAGAGTTAAAGAAGGATTCGTCAACAACATCGTCGTCGCCACCACCGGAAAAGATTCGGAAATTAGAAACTGCGACAAGCAGTGAACCACAGGAATCATCTGAGGTGACTTTGGAAGAGAAGATAGTCGAAAAATCCGAGTCCGAAATGGGCAAAAAGCCGGAGGAAGAACTGGAAGGAAATCGAAGTGATCCGTACGCATATTTACAGCGCGATTCTTCCAGTACTGAAGGCTTCAAGCTGGAAATAAGGAACTTGCCCAAGTACTACTGCGTCAAGGTTTTGTCATTTTGTTTACTTTACATATATTTGTTTCCGTTGTTGCGTTAGTTTTATATTTGCGATTGGTATTGGTTTATGCAGTTTAAGAATGTTTGATTGCTTTTTTGCAGCAAGTTCAAAAACTATTCAAGAATCATTTGAATATGACTGTCAAGAAAGTGAAGCCTATCATGAATCTTAATATGGCTTATGTCAATTGCCTAGGGGAAGCAGATCGAATTCGGGCTATTGAAGCTTTAAATGGTTACAAATGGAAAGGTCAAGAATTGCAAGTGAAGGTTATTAAAGCTTCCTTTGTACTAATTGAGAGTATTGAATGTGATTGATAAGTTTATATATAGCTTTCGTTTTTTAACTGACTAGGCTGCCATGCCAGCTCAAGATCCGTATGTTAATAAAAATTCAGAAGCAGGAGAAGTGCCATGTGAGTTTGTGACCGAGCAAGATGTAGAAATTGCAATTGAAAAGGTCACGACACAGTATAAGGGTTTACCGTATGAATCCCAGGTAGCTATTAGAATTTGTCTATTTGAAAAGAATTGTAAAACGTGACGGGACATTCTTGTATTTTCTTAGATTTGAAGTTTTTTGTTAAATGTTGACAGTTAAAGCTAAAGAAAGAGGCTGCTAATACAGTGTTCGCGTCCATTCTCCGTGAAATTCGCCAAGTGAACCAATTGCTACCTAAGAAGTCTGCGGAAGAAATTGTTGGTTCGTTCACGAAACCAGATGAAGAGTCCATAAGTGTAAGCCGTAATTTGGAGCATTACAGAAACAAGTGCGAATATTCCATTGGTAAATTATAATATTAGCAATTCAAACAGACATCAAAATGCACGTTCGTGTTGATGTGCTAGACAACTGTTGTGTGCTAAGTTGATTCTTTGTATCTTACTGGTGTAGGGTATCACCCAGTTACTAAACAGTTAACTGTTGGTTTCCGCATTGGAAGCTACAAATCCGGATCAACGGCAGTCGCCCCGGTGGACCTTTTGATTCATCAACCAAGGATGTTTGCCGATATTTGTACTTCTTTCAAAAATTTCATTACTGGGGAGACTAATCACAAACCCTTCGACCCAGTAGATTATTCTGGAGTTTGGAAGCAATTGACGGTTCGAAAAAATATGAAAAATGACATTTTGATCATGGTTGTCATCACGGACAAGGAGCTCGAGGTTTTACCTTAATTTAAATTTGAAATTGCAAGTTTTGCTATAATTTTTTTGTTTAGTCATGGTGACAGGTTGCTATATTTTTAATATAGGCATGCAATGTTGAAGATCTAAGGACGAAGTTGACGTCGTGGGCTCAAGATTTACCGATTACCGCTCAGTTGCCTTCCGGAAATGTTACATTGTATTTTAAAACTGTTGACGGTTTTCGTCAATCGTCCAACCGTAAGCCCGAGCTTTTGTACGGACCAACGCATCTCACGGAAACGCTTCTAGGAATAGACTTCACAATTTCGCCAGAGTCATTCTTCCAAGTTAATACACTCGGTGCTGAGGTAATTTGCACAATTCAACTCCTAAATGACTATATGTATAGACAGGTCATTTCACATAATATGTTGCTAAAAGTAAGTATTGATCTTGTGTTTCTGTAGGATTTGTATTCGAAACTCATTGCGGTTGCTAAAATCGACAAAGAGACGAGTGTCATAGACGTATGCTGTGGAACCGGAACCATTGCTATTTGCTTGGCTGACTATGCTGGTGAGGTTATCGGAGTCGAGATGGAAGAAAGCGCTGTACTGGATGCCAGGAGAAATGCTGCAATGAATAAGCGAAATTGTGAATTTTTCTGCGGGAAAGCTGAGGATATTCTAGACTTGGTCATAGCACGAGCAAAGTTTCCAAGAATCATAGGTAACGTTACATTGCTTCTTATTGTCATGCAGTTGACTTTCACTGCTAGAAAGTTGCTTAAATCTAACTAGTGTGTAGATATTTATTGGATCTTAATGTTAATTTCCAGCTATCGTGGATCCTCCCCGTGCAGGACTGAATAGAAACGCGTTGTTGCAAATGAGACGCGTGGAAAAAATTGAAACAATTTATTTTATTGCTTGTGATGTGCAAGGAGCCAGGAGGAATTTTGTGGATTTGGCTCGTCCACAGTCAAAGACCTACAAAGGGAACCCCTTTTATCCTACTGCTGTTGACCTCATCGATATGTTTCCGCAAACACCCAACTACGAAGCTATCGTGACCTTGCAGCGACATGTACGATGAGATTGAGAGCCAAGGCAGTGGTTGATTCTTTACGCTATTATTCTATTATACTATATTATTAATGCATTATAGTAATATTATACTTGGATTCTCATTTTATACTTTACTTACTTTGAAAGTTTTTGTACAAAATGCTTATATTAGGTTTCAAGTTGTGACAGTAAAATCTGTTTCTAAAATGGAATAAAGATGATGCCTTTAATGTACAAATGTATCATTCTCAGTGATTGAACCATTACCAATCCTTATTTCAATGAATAACATCACTTGTCGCACAGTGCCCCTACACTATGAATATGAAGAAAGTTGGAAATTGAATGTTGAACAAAGTTTAGGGTTGACAGGAAAGCAAAGCACTTTCTGAATAGTTGAAAACATGCAGCAAATTTGCTTTTATGATAGGATTAGCGAATAAAGATAATAAAATTTCAAATTCAAAATCTTCATCAGTTTTAATGAACTCATATTAATTCAATCAACGAGTACACAACATTTAAACATTGATTAACGAAGATCATAAGGCAAGGCTCTATAATGTTAGGATTTCTTCATCAATACCAGAGTTCATTTACATAATCATGCATGCGCATGATGAGTTCTCACTGTTCTGGTATGTCGGTAATGGGAAAAGCGCATTGACAACAGCGTCGTAAAAAACTGTACCGACGCCTTCCCCAGTCTTAGCAGACGTTTCCACGTAACCGAAAGCGTCTATTTCCTTCGCCAAATCCCGACCCTTATTAAACAAAAACGTTACATTTAATTAACTTCCCAATTTCGAATATCATAATTATTTTGTACTTTGACTGTCTTCCTTTCTTATGCTCACTTCAAAGTAAGTAACTACATCGAGATCCAGGGTATTGCTGTTTTGCTTTTCATTGGTATCATTTGTTGGAAATGGCAAGATCCGGATGGGACGCAAATCACATTTAAGCGCCACGAGCAAGGCCGGAGTTCTTCGAAATCTCATTTGAAGTGCCGGATACCACTGAAAATGTATTTAAATTTTATGATCCAGACATGTTTACACAATCAATACGTTGACAGTTGGCATGACGACGTGAGAGTGCGAACGCAAGCTTTATGTACCTTATTTCGAACGTTGTTGAAAGATTCTCGGTCAGTAGCAGAGAAGCAGATGATGACGATGTCGGCTTTCACATCTTTATTAAAAATCGGCTTCCCGTCCATTATTGGTAGCTCGGATGCTTTGTCCCAAATAATTAAGTTGACATTTTTGCCAGACATTGTGAGTCTCGTCGACTTGTTTTCATGCACACATGCGATTTCCCCCTGTAAGTCAGACCCCTTGTCGCATTAATATTTAAGACGTTATTTAACCTGACACTATAAACATGACACAATTAAGTTAATTTAACTCCAAATCGCACCTCGACAAATATATTTGTGAGATACCGCGTTATCAGTTTCGTTTTCCCGATATCTCTATATAAAAACAAAGAAAAACAACGCAATAGAAAACATATGCATGAAAACGTGGAATCTTATTAACTATAAATTCAATATTGTGACAAAAAGAATATTGGTAAAAACTCAGAGGTGAAAATTTTACCCTTCCCCCACAAGTAAGCAATTCACGTCCCTCATTTCTTGGAAACTTCGTATAACAGCTTCGTTTAATAATGCAGTCGAACAAAAAGGTAGCATTTCCTCCGAGCTTTCGACAATCTATGAGAACCGAAATTTGAATCAAAGGTTGATTTCGTCCATACGTCGTATCGGATTGATCACAATAATGGGCCACGTAAGTCACCTTTGACGAACTTTCATAGAAGTCATAGGTTCATTGGTTCATTTGCGCAGTTAAATAATAATTGTCGATTATGTTGCAGCGTTTACGATTTCCGTGTTTCAGAGCCAACATCGTTTCCATTACCAATTGTGGAACGGGGCAACAAACCTGTGATTGTCTCATAATTCCCTTATATAAACAGTTTACATGTTCTTAACATTTCTTAGAAACAGAATCCAGCGATTTAGTATTCTCAACTCGGCGAACTTTTCGTTGTTTCAGCGCTGCTGTTCTCTTTGTCCAGAAACAATCTCACATCACCCATGCATGCAAACGACGATGAAAACGACAAATTCGAAATACAGTCATGTTTTAAGCTACACACCTAATGTGCACTGTAATAATTACTGTAACATTTTAGCCTGAAAACAACAGTCGAGTGAATCAATGAACACTTTAGTACGGTTTTCATCTAGCATTTTAGAAAAGACAGTGAAACCATGACAATTTAATGAGACTGCCAACTGATTAAGGTTCTCTGGCATATGCAGAGTCTAAATTAAAGACAAAAATAACTAGCTTTAATCATAGGACAGGGAGACTCTAGAACACATAACATTAACAAATCAGCATTGTACAATTTAATTGTACTGAGAGTTGAGCTGCGCATAGCAAAGTCTTGGTACACTTTGAATGGAAATTGGCAATTCTTTAATGGGATGTACTATATACTTCTGTTGCCCCAGTCTGCCATGAAAGCAAAAACGCGAGCGATTTAAGTCATTTAAGCCTCAACAACTTACAAAGTTCCTAGTAGACCCACTGTCTTGCCATTGCAATGAAAGATATGAGACTAATCATTCGAATAGCAGAAATCCGAAAGACATTTGTGGAATGGAAATGATTAATTGTGAGGTATTTAAGTATTTATATGTAAAATGTTCGGAGTCAAGAATGTGACGTTTGTAATACAATGCAATGTTGTGTAATAAGCCGGAGTCAACCTGCAAAATTAGCACCTGATGACACTAGCTTAAGCTACTGGTGCTTTCGAATTTCGAGTAGTCGGCCCTATAATAAAATTCTATTACAAGGAGAATTGATAAATCTACAATCTCGAATCAGGAAATCATTTGCTTTTGCATTTGGCTGTTTATCATAGCGGTAGTTTGAGTTGCTTCATTACAATTGCATTACTAAATTCTCTATTGTAAAACCGTAATCCTATCATATCATCCGCTGTTTACTCATTATTATCTGGGTTTGTCATTGTCTCTAGAACTGAAGAAACTTTTATCGTTTAAATATTTTAGTTTTATTGATGAAAAATGCTTTTATTTTCATTTCATAAGAACAATATGACAGACCCAATCTGATTTTTACTTTGCTTGCTGTAGAAGAAGAGAAGATGTGTAGAGGTATTATCAGCATTTTTTCGAACAATAACACCCAACGCAAGAAGCACTTCCTTCGGTTTAAAAACGACTCAAGTTACATGAAAACAAATTACAGGACAGAGACAGAAAAAACAAACAAGAAATACGAAAAAAACTTTTTGTCATAGCATTTTTTCGGATTTCATGTGGATGACAAGTATGTCCTGAGCTGAAGCAGTGGGTTGAAGGTCTGTCTCAAGTGTCACTGTCAACATAAATTCACCAAAAGCGAGCAAATCTTAGTGAGTTTGTTTGTGTGTTCTAACCAATGTGGTTAAATCGGCATTTTTCAAAGATCTCTCATGCAGTACAGCATAAACAGTTCTAGAACATTCCTTGAGATTATGATGACGGAATCAATTTTGTTGACTCGCAAAAGTCAACTACGAGACGAGACGAGACGAGGACAAAGCCGTACTTAATTTTTACTTGCTCCACAACAGGCAAAAGAAAACACGCTCTTGGCTTTGGCTTTCCCATGCTGGTTGACTGTAGGGATCTTTCTGTAATCACAAGTCGTGACAAGTATGAATTTGAAACAAAGGAAACTTGGGTAACATGGGAAATTATACGGAAAAGTCACTTGTATCCTTGCCTGTGACAATTTACATGGGCGTTCTATGATATCGACATATATATGTTTCTTACTTCTAGAGCTTCAAAGAGTATAAAAGATCAGCAGACGCTGTAGAAAAAAGTGTCCGGGGTAAAAAAGGGACCTCCGCATTCTCATTGGATGAGAGCAAAAAGGGATCTCCGTATACCGATTGGCTCTCGTAGTCACGTGCTTTACATTGGTGGTGGTGGAGTGGAGTTGAAAGGGCAGGGCTAGTGGTAATCGTGACGTCAGAAGGCGGACCTTACGGACACATAGCCCCATTGCTTTGCTCCTCTTTTTAATCTTTGCTAGAGCTTATAAGAGTAGTAGAGATGTCCATTCGGAATGTTCTGGAAGCTGGATGAAATGTGTCTGACGCAATATTCATCTTGAAGCAAGGGAACAATGCAAATATAACTTTTCACCAGTATATTACTAAAACATACTACTACATAGGTTTCAGTTCGCTCCCTCACCTCTTATCTCAAACATTGCCGTTTTGGCTCGTCCGTTATTTGGCGTTGCTTTGTGTAGAACATTCAATTTGATCATAACTAAAAAGACGGTCACTGAAAATGCCGTCACCATACGAACCAACCGAAAGAAAGACCCCTTATCAGGGGTTAAAGCGTACTTTTGGACTCTTCAAATGTCCGAAGTGCTTGAAGATGTGGAGCTCTGGGAACTGTTGGGCCAACATGGGTCAAAAGTGTACTACATGCATGGTTAACGTTTATCCCCACCATCAGGTACAAAGAGTGATATGATATGTACTAATTATACTATGTCTATGTCGTGAAAGTTGTTTATATAACTTTAAGATTAAGATTACTAGATTACATTATTCGAATATGACTTTCGTCTTTTTGTAGAGACCATTAGTGAGACGCCATGGAGTGCCGGCTGACAACTTAAAGCCTCATCGTGAAGATCTTTGCGAAAAGTGCATCAGCCTCGGCTTTTGCTGCCGTAACCATGGACCAAACTGGTTTTGATATCCTACATGAAGCATCATTAACAAAATGTAAGAAACATAAATACGCTATAAATTCAGCAATTTCAATCGTAATCATTATTCATTTCTTGTAAATAAGAGTGCAACTAGTAATGGTGATCTTTTATATGATTTCAGTTTTGAGTGAGGTCTGAATGACTTGGAAAGAGATCCAAAAATGTAGTGAAATGCCGTCCGATTTGTCACTTTTCCGATCAACCAAGCCTACACAACTGTAACTGTAACTGAGTACAACTCCCATGTTTGCTTTTATATATAAAACCGTTCATTTACCAAATTTTCTTTTGATCAGAATCCTGTGCTCATAACAAATTGCTGTACAAAAATTATAGACGATATTATTCTGTGAAATGATGAATGTTTAACCGTGATATGACAAATCCATACTATATGTATACACAATACAGCTATTCAAAACAGGACACTTAACTACTAAATTAATTATTATTAAGAGTTTGCTGTCAAATAAAACTTTACTCAAAATTATTGACTGAGCTTTCGGCTGTAGGCCGCCATTTAAATATACTAGGATAGGGGCATTAATATACTATTTTTATTAAAGTATGATATTTGAACAGTTAAAACGACATAACGACCCTGCCTTGAACTCTGAGGACTTGGTAAAAACGATATTCACTGCACTGCACTACATTCATTATCGGAAATAGAGAAGGAAATAATGCATGAAAAGGAAACGAATTAAACCATGAACACTATTTATAGAATAGTACCCATGGTAGGGTTAGCAGTTATAGCATAGGATTTTTCTGGTTAAGGGCCTCTCTTTAAGGGACATGACATGATACGCACCCTTCAATTTCCTGCTCCGGTGACCTCAATTTCGGACAATTTGACATCATTTATCTTTGCTTCGCATTCTCATCTGTTACTCTGTCCAGACTCAAGTCAAGTCAAGTCAAGTCAAGTGTATTTTATTTAACCTGTTATCCTCATTTCATCATCGACTCACATCGTTTTTCATGACAAAACGCAAACGTAACAATTACGAACACAATTGGTTTTTTTAATTTTATAATTATAGGATTTAACAATTCCTTGTAACAATTTCGGAGAATTTCTAAACAGTGAAAACGCTATTCCTAATTTTACTTTACGAATCCAGTACTAGCATCATTTGTACATGTAGGTACAATCAACTCAATCCTAGACTGACTCATTCTTTTGTTGTTGGTGTTGTTTCCATTATAAACGCATAATGCGTTGTCCGAGAAAAATTTCGCATGTGCAAATATTGATCCTCTGTGTATTACCCACAGCCAATTTTTGCTACATGAATCCAGTCCGAACATTAGAGATAGACAGGATCGTGAACATGTCACCAGCGCATCAAAACATTACTGGGGCATTGCTAGACAAAAGTGCTCATTTTCATTTCTATCCATTCTCAACAACTGGATCTCCACTGGTAAAGCCCGGTTCCGATCATATGACCATGGAAAACTCTGATTTCGGTCGAACTGGAAATTCAGCATCTCTGACACAACTCTTCTTGGATGCCATCATGTCACCGTTTCGGGAAAGTTTGCGGAGTTTAAATGTCGAGCAGAAACTTCAGAATCCTGAGATTGAAGACGCGACCCTTCTTGTCGTAAGTATCAATTTTTCTGGTGACATCATAATGGTAGCAATCTTCCAATTACTTCAGACAGTCTTTACAATAATTGAATTCCGTAGCCTGATTTAGTGAGAAAGCAGGGTTACCCCATCGAGACGCATGTCATCACGACGGCTGACGGGTATCAACTGACCCTGCATCGAATCCCGTACGGGTTCAACAATAACTACTACTACAAGCATAAAGAAACGCAGTCTGCAGATCAGGAAGCCATTCCAGAACCGATACCCGAGGCAAAGATGACATTTCCATTCCCAGGACCCGAAGGTCAGTCCGTTGTATTTCTTCAGCACGGTCTTCTTTGCAGCTCTGCAGACTGGCTCATCAACCCGCCGTATAAAGCTTTGGGATTCATGCTAGCAGACGCGGGTTACGACGTCTGGCTTGGAAACGCCCGGGGAAACACGTACTCTAAAGGTCATGTTAGTCTAAATGAATCGGACCATGCTTATTGGGATTTCAGTTGGCATGAAATGGGAGACTACGACATTCCAGCGGTGATCGACTACATTCTGCAGTCCACACGACAAGACTCGTTGACCTACATTGGTCATTCCATGGGCACGACAATATTTTGGATTGCCATGTCCCTTCATCCAGAATACAATGCCAAAATACGAATGATGATAGCTTTGGCTCCCGTCGCATATCTTGACCATATACGCAGTCCGATTCGATACATTGCTCCTTTTTCTACGTCCATCCAGTGGATCCTCAAAGCTATGGGACAATATGAATTCCTCCCAGATTCGGATCTCACTCAGTTTCTCGGCTATACACTTTGCAATGAGCGCAGCCTCGCGAACGTCGTATGCACAAACATTCTTTTTCTCATTTGTGGCTATGATTCTCAACAGCTCAACTATGTAATACCTTAATGACAAATTGATAATATAATCCCAATGAAACTGTAATTCTAACATTCCTGTCATTTCCTATAGACAATGCTCCCGGTCATTCTGGGTCACTCTCCTGCCGGAAGTTCGGTTAATACATTAGTTCATTATGCTCAATTGGTACAGTCTCAATCTTTTCGGTTCTATGACCATGGGATGGAAGGGAACTACGCTCGCTATGGTATGCCGATTCCCCCAAGTTACGATTTATCTAAAGTGACCACCCCCGTGGCCATGTTCTGGGGTGCCAACGACTGGTTGTCCACAGCTCCAGACATTCACAGACTAGCAACTCAATTGCCAAATGTGGTCTACAACCACCGTGTGGCCTTTGACATGTTCAACCATCTTGATTTCCTCTGGGCTAAAGATGCTGACATTCTATTGTACAACCACATACTACAGCTTATCAAAAAATTTCCTGTCAACGTCTATAGTAGTTATAAGTAATGTTTAAAAACAAACAAGGTGTATAATGATGTAAAATACAAAATGCAAAGAAAGCGTAAAAGATTGTTTTATTCAAGAATTGTGCAAAATATTCACACATTTTATAAATACAAATTGCCGTTTTCTTGCGATAATGCGAAAAACGTGACTAGAAAAAAATGACGGAATTCATTGAGGCACACGACGATTTGATATGACCCTTAATCTTTTGTTACATTGTTCGAACTTCCATTAGGAAGCACGCTCTGTCATCCTTGAGCTTACGAAGGATTTTAAGGTCAAATTCCTTTTTGATTCTGCCATATTCCATGATATCCTTCGGTTTGGAAGCAAACCAGTAAGCATCAAAGTCGACCATTAAGGCACAACAGAATTCGTAGAAGAGCCCGAGCATTTCTTCACCATACATCGCCGTGTCTGTGGGTTTGGCTCGGGAATCAATTTCTAAAATAATACCCGCTCGGTTGTAGAAGTGATTTTTGGCCAGCCCTTGTCTGGTAATATCATAGCACATAAAAGTCATGTGAATGGCCAGCAATGCAAATGGATAAGAAAATTGTGGATGAAGCGCGTGTGATAACAACTGGCGAGCCACGTCTTGGTAATTCTTTCCTAGATACCTGTAAGAATGTTACAAGATCAGAGATCAAACTGTCAATCACACGCACTCGTCAACTAATATATGTACCAGTGGTTGTCTATATGTACTATACAGTATGTAACATTGAACTTACAAAAGCATTTCTAACGCTAGAAATCCAGCTCCTCTAAAATCTGTTGCAGGGTCTGACCCTTGGAATCCCAAAGTTTGCCATTGTCGTGACACCCGTCCGCTGAGTATCTCTGGTCCCATCAAACACGTCCACAGGTCCATCAGCTGCCAATGAACAAATGAATAAATCAATCACTTGCTCAATTCTTCTTGCCATTACCAATCAAGGTAAACCGTCTGCAGTAAAATAAAACTAATATCAATTACGGATAAAGTACCTTCTTCTCATGAACAGGGTTAGAAGGATCAAATTTGGTACTTCTAACTAAATCAATCTTAATGTTCAATGTCCGGTAACCCCAAATGCACTCGAGACTTTCCGCTGTTCCAGTCACAAACCTAAATCATCAAAACTTGTGTCAAAAAACGAGTCATGGAAACATCAAACATAACTCAACTGAGATTTTGTAAAGAAAAACACAACTCAGTTCCAAAAACAAGACACACTTACTTTAAATGAGACCGAATGTTAATGGATTTGGATTTAGCGATGCGAATAGCAGAATCTCGAACAGCTGCTTTCCTCTGTAACCTCAGGTCAAATACGCCCTGGTCCACTTTACTATCCAGCTGAGCCAGCATATCTCTGACGGCAGGGTTCCTTGAGTTCACGAGACATGTTTCTGTACAAACCAAATCCCAATTTAGTGAATACAACCAACAACCACATTAACTATCATTGATTAAAACTAATGCATTTGCTTTTGTTTACCGAGTTGTCCAATTCGTCTGCTGCCCCTGAGTTCACCGTAGACGATTCGTTGTAGCTCGCAAAGACCGGTGAGCCTCCTTAGGAACCACTTTGCAATCCTGTGATAATGGCAGAAAACAAAGGTCACCAAGACCTTAACATACTGCCATATCTGCCACATGTCACAGGTCGCAGGTCACATTCAGCACAAAATGATTCACCAGAGTTGAAACTTGAGGCCTCGGGTTTTGCTTTGATATCTTGCCGGTCAATGCGGCCAATTTTCCTAATATCCTTTCACAATACTCAACACGCCTCCTTGCTTCGTTCCTAGCTTAAACATAAGGGGAGTGAGTTGGATTATTTTACGTGCGGACCTCTATTATCTCTCTACACCGTTTGCGTTTCAAATTGTTATTTAATATAATTAAATTGATTAGACAAATTCTTTGATGATTAATAGGGCTTCCAAATCTATAAAATTATTGTAGAAATAGTTTTGAGGGAATTGAGAGTTTGGACCCTGGACGAAGATACCGTTGTGCATAGGTACGTGCGGCATGCTGCTGCCGTCCATATTGTAGTGGAGGATCTGCAAGGAGAGAGAACCACACGTTGAGTGTGTTGTGTTATAGTTATATTATTGGACACGACGTCGCCGGGTCAACACCAGATTTTCGTGTCAAGGGTCATCGTAAAAACCCCTTTGTCGTAACCATGAAGCAGATTGTTGTCAATCAGATTGTTAAGGTTCGAAATTTTACATTTTACACATTTTTTTAAACTCGTACAAGATTTTATAATGTTTTTTTTTGTGCCCAAGTAAGTGGAGGACCTTTAGCTTTCGCCTATTATTTATTAGCACATTTTAAACGCAGAAGTTTTATTTGAATCTTTAATTTGTAGTTTTTGATAGTTTAATATATGAAGAATGAAGATTATGATCATTTACAAAACGAAATGTACTGTAATTTTAAATATGGATTTGGATTCTTGTAGGTACCGGAGAATGTGAAAGTGTCGGCGAAAAGTCGACGACTGATCGTTCGAGGTCCTAGAGGAGTGTTGCGACGATCTTTCCGTCACTTGTCCATCGACATTAATGTGAGTGACCCCCGTTCCATCAAGGTGGAGAAATGGTTTGGAAGTAAGAAAGAAATCGCAGCTGTGCGAACCGTTTGTTCCCATGTTGAGAATATGATCAAGGGAGTCACTAAAGTAAGCAAATCTTCAACTCTATAATAGGGAAGCATTCAAAATGATATTGCATGAGGGATGTTAGTTTGGTGTAACATTTAAATTTATTTAATTTCATGTACTTTAATGAATGTCTTTGATGAATCCAGGGATTCCAGTACAAGATGAGGAGTGTGTACGCTCACTTCCCCATTAATTGCGTAACCACGGAGAAAAACTCGTTGGTGGAAGTAAGGAATTTCTTAGGTGAGAAGTACATTCGACAGGTCAAGATGTCCAAGGGAGTCACTGTCACTAACTCCACTAAGCAAAAGGATGAATTGATCATTGAAGGCAATTCCATTGAGGCAGTGTCTCGATCAGGTCAGTCACAAAGGCTAAGCTTTAATGTGTCAAATTTCAGAATTCGCCAGTTTCATCTGTGACCACTTGATTTGTGTTGATTTATATTTACAGCGGCCTTGATTCAGCAGAGTACTACAGTGAAGAACAAGGACATTCGGAAGTTCCTGGACGGTCTTTATGTATCTGAAAAAACAACAGTAGAAGGGGACGAGTAAAATCCAACTCATCATGTATGTTTTCAAAAATACTAAGATGCTGGAATAAAGTATAAAATGTATTACAGCGTTTTAAATGCCTAAGTTGTTTTACTATGCATTTCTTGTTGTTTCTCTTCGTCTTTTCAAAGATAGAGCATATAGGGTCAAATCAAATTACATTTTTCCAATATCAATCGTTTTCATTTCGTCAGTTTTTGTTAGTATCAATCTGTCGTTGTGTTGCAAGTTGTATCGTTCAATTCAATGCAGTAAACGTATACGAATCTCCACAGCTGATATTCAAATTTACGAATTACTGTATTAATAAATGTTTGAAATCGAGTTCATATAGTTCATCCTTCCGTCCATGCTCAACACGTATCGTTGTTAGTTCTTGTTAGACTGATGATCGCGAATTTCAGGACTACTCATTTTGGATACTGCAACTGCAAGTGCCACTGAAAGTGCCGGTTTTTTCTAAAATATTTTTTATCGATGCTAAAACAAAATTCAAATATAAATAAAATAAATGATACCACAAAGATCGTTGAAAGTTCTTTTAAAATTGTGCAATCGTTACGTATTTTTTTATTTTTCGTTTTTTAAAACAGAAGGTTGCCAAGACATGTACTTTGTACCACCTTGTACGTCAACAACAATATAAAGATAAAATGAGAATTATTAGGTCTTTAAAATCCATGTAAAAAGGTTAGCAGTGATGAACGGATGACTTCAGCAAACATAAATATATTATCATATATTATAAATACAATCTTTAATGTAATAGTATTTCGAATCATCTTTGTACAACATTCATAATTTTTAAGCACCAAACCGGCGACGAAGCCGTCCCAGAAAGAAAATGTTACATTTTTGATTTTTAGTTACGCGATAGTGACATGAACATGAAAATTTGCAAAGGAGCCAATAAGCTAAAGACGCTAATAAAACATTATATATACAGCGTTACAGTTACTAGGCTACAAAGCCCCATCCAATTTCTACGAAACTCATACGCTGTTATATATTAATATAAATAGAGGATTCATAAATTATATACGAACGAATGTACAGAGTTGTGGGGACTGGTATATACATATTAAATATGTATCATACCAACAGTATTTACATTGGCTAGGATATTTTGAAACACATAATTGTGCTAAGGGCTGAATTGGCTGAATGGTTATCTGCTCCAACATAAGACTACTGTCCATTATTCAACGGAATGTCCATAGAGTCTGCTTCGCCAGTCTCATCTGATTCCCGAGTCGGAGCCTGAGAAAGGGGGCGAGGAAACACAGCCTGCGATGAATGTCCATTTCCTTCCTCCTCTTCCAATTCCAAGCCCCGCTTGGTTGAGTTTCGTCCCGCAGGTTGTGTTAATTCCCTCATGTCCACCGGCGGAACAACGCGCATCGCATGACAGATGGGTTCGTACTCAGATAATTGTGCCATAAACCCTTCGTTTGGGTTCACACAGAATCTCTTCGTTTGTACAAACCGATAACTTTCTTTCGCGGAAATCCCAAACCTTTGGTAAAACGTGAACAAAGAATTTATGCTCAAATCAAATTGCAAGGTCAATAGGTCAACGTAAGGTCAAGCTGACTTACTTATACATCACATAACCAATGACTAGAGCTGCTGAACGGGAAATTCCCGCGTTTCCATGGACCAGGACTCTACCTCCAGCTTCCAAGCAGCTGTCAATGAAAGCTGTCACTGATCGCATGTGTGGGATAATGCTTTCATGTGCAGTATCTGTAAGGAAAGAAAGTGCAGACTACGAGTCAACTTCAGCTCCAGAATCAAAAGTGCCTTGTGTACAACGAATGGGAAGCAAGCAGAAAACTAACCACACAATTCAACGACCAAATACTTGAAATGGTCAACGTGATTTGGACGAATGAGATTTCGTTCCAGGTACTGCCTTACACAAATGACATGGGTCAAACCAGCGTTGATCATGTCTGGCAACTTAGCACGGGTCGCAGAAGCATACGGTCCCAAAAAGAGACCCGGGAGTATCTCTTGCATCGTACGTCGCATTACATATTCCCAGTCATTGCTATCAGGTTTTGGTAAAGTTGGATAGTTCGGATCCTCGTAATAATTCTCCTTAGCTCCACGACGCCCCTGATCGTCTGAACCTGAGACTCCAGCAACCGAATCTCCCACCGGACTGTCTGCCTCCATCAGTTCCTCATCGGACGATGACGTGCTCCATTTAGTTACAAGCCCATGGTGATCTTCCGCCATTTTAAATCGTGTTTTACGATGGATCAAACAACACACCTAAATTAATTTCAATGATGATTAGTAAAATAGGTAATTAATTACAGTATACAGTATTTTACATTGCTCAGGTCATGTCATATCATCCCACTTCAAAAAATGCATTGATTTTTCATCAATATCAACGTTTATTTTTCAAAGTTCTAATTAAACTGTCTCATTTAGTTCTTGAGAGTTGACAACTAACAAGAATAATATTTCAACAAGTAAAGGTGAAATGTCAAAAATTTAAGTTTTGGGTTCTCCGCCTTGTTGGAGGAGACGAAGCCATGAGGAATTTAGTCCGTGGTCTTGAACTTTAATGCCGAAGGTGTTCAATTGGTTGCGAACTTTGTCACAAGCTTCTATCAACTCTTGTCGTTCTGAAGCTATTTTCTTTCGTTTAGTCTTATCAGTCTGTTTTCACATAAATCCAATATTAAAATAATTTTTAATTGAACTGTTAAAATGATGAATCAATAATACATGAAATTGTGATTATTAGTTGTACCTCATTCAAAGCTAAGGAATATTTTCGAACTTGATTACGGAAGTCGACAAGTTGTGTAACTACAGGTTCAAAATTCTCGTTTGCTTGATGCTTTGACAATGACGACTGACCGCTGAACTGGAATCCCAGCAAATCAAAAAATTCTGTGACGACCGTTTTGGAGGCAAGGACAAGCTGGAAATCCACTGGAATTTGTCCTGTTGACGAAGACGATTCTGAACGAATTTCAGAGAAAGAACGTCGGAAAGCTGATACGTAGTCTAATAAAATCTCAACTGCCAACGGTGTATCGAAATCGTCACAGAGAGCTGCATCCGACTTGATCTTCACAGATGACAAAGCAGACCACAGCTGCTGCTGCTGATTTTGACTTTCGTCAGCCTTGGAGTACAAAGTTTTGTAACCTTTGAGAACCGAGTCACAATGCGTCAAGAACGCGGTCAACTTGTCAATCAGACTTTTGGCACATGTTACTGTTTCAGCGGTGTACTCTATACTTTTGTTGTATTTGGACAAAAGACAGAAGAGACGGAATGAGTCTGGATCATGGGTTGACAAGAACTGTCGAATCGACACGGTGTTTCCTAATGACTTGGACATTTTCACGTCGCCTTTAAAGCTCAGAATACCTATTCCGCAACAATTAAATAATAATGTCAAGTTAATTAAAATGACAGATCAAAATCCAAAATGGACTTGTTGATTAACATTTTACCCGTGTGTATCCAATGGTTGACCCAATCCCGAACCCCGAACCGGGCACAACACTGAGCCTCTTCGTTCTCGTGGTGAGGAAACAGAAGATCTTTCCCACCCGTGTGGAGATCCAAATTCTGACCGAATAGATCACTAAAAGAATCAGATTATTAAGTACAAATTTGAATACAAAAAAGAAGAAAGAACAGTTACACGCTGAGTTAAAAGTTACCTGGCCATGACCGAGCACTCTATGTGCCAGCCCGGTCTTCCTTTTCCCCACGGAGTGTTCCATGAAGGTTCCCCAGGTTTCCAAGCTTTCCATAATGCAAAATCCTTCTTGTCTTTCTTTTCGGGATTGACCTCCTGTTCTTCCATGTCAGCGGTTAATGGTCTCAATTTACCATATCTGCCATACGCTTCGCTGTCAAAGTAAACCGTCCCGGATGCAGCTACGTACGCCAGGCCACCGTTCAAAAGGTTTTGAACGAAACTAATAATTTTCGGTATATAGTCACTGACTCGGGTTGTCAGAAGTGGCTGCCGAATATTCAATGAGGTCAAATCCTGAATAAATTCGTGTTCATATCGACGGCTGAGCGCGTCCCAGGCAACTCCTTCCTAAATTAAATAAGTTTTACAAGTCCTCATTTTGACATCACATCTCACAGTTCGAATACTAACAATAATAATAAGGTATGATAATGATAAATAATAAACAAAAAAGCTGTACATTAACTTACCCGGTTGGCTCTTTGGATAATCTTATCATCGATGTCAGTGATTCCCATGACGTGTAAAACGGTCAAGTGAGGTCGACCTCGCTGACCTTCCAAAATGCGTCGAATCACATCTTGACGTATGTAAGAGCTAAACACGATTTAAAAGCGTTGAACTTTCACACCAGATGTATTCATACCTACTCTCTCTCACACACAGACACACCACAAACTCTCTTCAAATTCAAACATAACCTTGGACCTTTTGACCTTGTTTGAAGAAATTTGTGACATGTAACCAGAGGAAAAGTGTACGTATGACATGACCTAAGCAACTACGTTGACTGAAAAAGGTTACAAAAAAATGTTTTTATGTTTTACCTTGCGTGTCCAATGTGACACGAGTCGTACACAGTTGGTCCACAGGCGTACCAAGTAATGCAATGAGGTCGACTAGTCGTCAAGTTGACCTTTTCCTTCGTCAGATTATCCCGAATGAACAATCCGGTTTCAAAACGGCCCGCACGGAATGTGCTACACTTCCTGATCAAGTCAATGGGAGTGTTTATGTTTTTGTGTAAAAGAAAAGCAATTCTCATTTCCTAAAATCAAAAATACAATTTTAAAAATGTTACAACTTACAAAACTAACATTTAATTTCAACAACATACATAATACAAGTCAGCTGAGCGACAAATAACGCTAATGAGAAACTCAATGCAACAGAAAATACAAAGTACTCACTTCCACATGTAGAATTGATCCGGATGTTGACAACGTCAGGTCTGTTCCAACTAATGAATCGATACAGAATATTTTGGGCTTCAACTAGCGACTGCAAATGAACTACTTACTTAATTTTGTCTAACCGAAAAAACGAAAATTTTGTTGAAAATACGGGTGAGAAAATGAGAGAATGCGAGCCGAGGAGACGGGAGCTCACTTAGTGCTGGGAGACAGCGCTGCAGTCTTGCAATGCAAGAGCTGCTCAACTTGATTCTCCCCCTTTCTGTCCTTTCCCTTGCAGTTTCATACATGTTAAATACAATCATCGTTTAATTCCATTAATTGAGGATTCAAATCATAAGTCGAAATTCTGAATTTCGAAGCAGCTTGAAGAGAATTTCCCCGGGAATGTAATGATAGTAAATTTTAATTAAGTTGAAGACAATAGGTATTTTTTTAATTAGTTCTCAATCTACAATTAGACTATCTCAATCGATTGTGTTGTTTTTGCGTCTGCTCACCAAATTCAATTCAGCTGCTAGCTCTTCATTCTATTCTCTCAAGAATCATCTCGTCTGGATCTGTGGTCTACAAAAAATGATGTTCACTTTGTACGTTAAGTCATTGAATTATTAAATAAAGTTTTGTCAATTTGTGTCGCACAAACCCCAGCTGACAATTAGTCGAAAGGTGATCTCCAGTGATTTTTAAGTTAAAGTCATTTGACTTCAAATATTTGACCCATTTTTTGTGTGGCTTAAATTAATGCGTATTTATACAAGCGATGGATAAGTAATCATTGTATAATATTGACGTTTGAATAATATAGGGAAAAGGGTAACGAAAAGTGACTTCACAAGAGAAACGAATGAAGTTTCGAGTGTGGGATTTCAATGGAGGTTGAGGAGAGAATGGGTCACGAACGAGTGGACAATGTGCATTTGACGAGTGACTCAGAATTCGAGGATGCGGCCCCAGCCACCATCTCTATTGACCTCGATGACCCGGAAGGAGTAACATCTTCATCTGGTCAAGAACAAGAACCAAGACATCGGGACTCGTCATGTCAGTCTTCTGAGCCGTGTCAGGATTGTGAAACAGTCAAATGTGAATTGGAAACGGCCATGGCCGCTCTTAAACTTCACTTCGAAACTGAAATGAGTAGAGTGAGTACATTTTTAAAGTCATTTCAATATTCATTGATTGAAACTACCGATGCAGTTTTGAGATATTAGTTTCGATTTTTTCAAACATTTTGTAGGTGAGACGAGAAATGGATAGTGCTAACAAAGGACGAGAAATGATTGTCATGCGCTACGCCAACAGTGAAAAGGAAGTGATTAAACAAAAACGGGATTTGGAAAATTTTGAAAAACAAGTCAAAAATTTGAACAAAGAGATTGAACATGGGAACAAAAAACATAAAATGTTGTCTTCAGAGCGTGAAAGGCTTGCTTTAATGGTCGACGGGAAAGTGAACGAGTTGCAAACCGTGCAAAAAGAATGTGACCGTCTCAAAGAAGATAATTCTTCCAAGGAATTCAAGCTCAAGTGGACTCAAAACAAACTTAATGCTGAACTTGACGCTCATAAGGTATAAGGGTATAACGAACTTTCCATCATTCAGGCCACAATCGTAAGGTCACGAGTGGCGCTATTGTTAGGTAGTGTTTAATTGGGGTATTGATTTTAATTATGTGCAGGAGACTCAAAGGAAGCTGGACGTGACAACCACAGAATTAAAAGACGCAGTAGATGACGTAGAGAAGATGCGACGAGACTGTCAAGACATGATTGCTTCCTGTAGTCCCGATTCGTCGTTGGCCTTAACAGTTGACCCCCCTGAGAAAGCACGTAGTGTCGAAGGCAGCGTAGACGAAGACGCAATGTCGTCGTCCCAGAATGCTCTTTGTCCTCCCAACCCGTTCCAGAAAGAAGTAGAAACATTAAAACACAGGCACCGATCCCTCATTGATGAAAACAACAGTTTGTCCACCAAAGTACAAAATCTGGAAAAGGAGCGTGTCGACTTGGAGCAAAAGGTCGTTCGTCTCAGGGAATCAAACGCAGAACATCTTCAACAGATTGCTACATTACAATCTGAACTCACTGTTGTCGACACCCTTCGTTCGCAGTTACAAAGGTCTTCTTCATTTAGAAAAATTGGTTAAAATAGCCATGTATCCGTTATCGATTATTTAGTGACGGGTTGATTAATTGGGAATTACAGAGAGCATGACCGGGTCAGTTCAATAGAAACCGAATGCGAGAGTCTTCGTGAAACGCATAGTCAATCCTTATCTGACATGGCGATTTGTCGAGGCAAGGAAGCCGAGCTGCTCGCCTACACTCAACAAGTCACGGAGAAAAATGTTTTGTTACAATCCGAATTTTCCTCAGTAGAGGCCAAGGTTAATTATTTATGACTCATTATTATGCCATTATCATTACTGTCATTCATTGCTGGTTGTAATATTGCAATTTTTGTATGTAAAATGATTCCAAAATTTCATACAGAGCATAGTATTAGAAAAGGAGAACGAAAGTCTGCGAGAAGAAATTGGTGAATTACGAGCCGAAATGAAACAGTTGGAAAAACGTTTATCTCAGGAGAAAAAGGTATTAACGCAAGAAAAGACGGCTATTGAAGAGACAGTTCAGGGTCACGAGGAAGCAGTTTCTTCACTTCAAACCGCTTTGGATGAGGCTAAAGGAGAAATTGCTTTAATGACTAAGAAACATTCGGCGGCCGTTCGTGAGTTGACACGGGAGCTACAATTAACCCGAAAATTGAAGACTGAAACAGCTGAGGTTATCAGTCAAAGTTCTCGGACGTCGTCATCCAGTTCTCTCAACAACATTGAGAACAACAATTCCCATAAGACTAGTCACAGCCTATCTACCATGTCAACTTCGTCGTCGTCCACAGATATTCATCAACATCACCATCACCAACAACAAAATCATGACTCTGATCGTGAACGTGACCTTACCTCAGTCGTTCCTGACCAGCAAGTTTTAATTGAAAGGATCGTTCGATTACAACGCACTTTGGCGAAGAAGCAAGAAAAAATAGAATTCTTGCAGGAACATGGGAAGCAACTAGTCGAAGAACTGCAGAAAAAGTGTCGCATCATCCAAGCTTATGCGATGTCACAGGACGGAGGTGCTTTGGTGTCGGATTTATCTGAACAAAACAAGGTTACTTATCATTCTGACATGTTAAATTATATTTGCAAAAATATTTCACTCTAATTCCAAAATTTGCAACTTTCTTTCTCCCTTTGTCACTCATTATTTTCTAATCATGTCTTAGCTTGCTGTGGAAAAATTAATGATGGTTGGTCTTTATAATTATCCAATGGATTTGGCTATTGTCAAATAGTGTTTATCATCCATGAAAATTTGAAATGATTGTATTTTGAAAATTAAACAGACGGAGATTATGAAACATGGAGGGATTATGGCTTCAATGTACGGGTCAAAAACTGTCGACGAAGGCCTCACTTTGGAACTGTCCTTGGAAATGAACCAAAAGTTTCAAGCGGTGCTGGAAGACGCGCTACTCAAAAATATCACACTTAAAGTATGCATACATTCTTATTTCAAAAATGCTGCTGAATTGAAAGTAATTTGTCAAGGTTTTAATTTAATGTTGAAAATTATTTTTCTTTATGAAAACAGGAAAATATGAACACACTAGGAAAAGAAATCTCGAAATTGAGCGAGGAAAATCTTTCACTTTGGGAGAAAGTGAGAAAAAGTAACGCGAACCGACCTGTTCCAATAGTGTCCCTTCCGGATGACCTTGACCTTAAACGAGAAAACGCAGTACCTACTTCGTCGTCATAAACATAATATGATATAAATTATAGTTGATTATTTCATTCGTCATCATCGCATCACAAACATTCATCATAATGGCCAAAATATGCGGGTTTGTTCTCTTTCGTCGTTGTAATATCGTGTTCTGACTGCGTTTTCGCCTTCTCTCCATTTTTGTTCTCAGTAAATTGTGATTAAATTAAGATTGTTTGTGATCACAAAAATGCTAATTTATCATTATTCGTCATTCCAGTCAGTACATTTAGACAATTTAAAAAAATAAATGTATTAATTTATTCTAAATTCCAGTGCAATGTTGGAAGTTGGAGATAAAATGTAATTCTGAAGTTTTTAACAAAATGATAAACTTAAAATAAAAGTATTCGTTTAAAGAAGATATCAAAATCGAATACTATCGAGAACTGAACATGTGGGATAACCGTCTGTTTCATTTTAGCTAATTAATCATTAATTAATTTTTTAATATACGGCTTCAAAGGCTACATAGATTACACACAGCAGCGTCTAGTGCGTATATGACTTTTTCCTTTGGCTCAACATAACACACAGCCGCGAAACGCAAAAACGCATCAGGTGTACGTTCGTTCTTAAAAACAAAAAAGCTTAGCCGGAATAATTAAAAAAACGACAATTTTTTATTTCTGATACCAAATTAAGTACATTTAGTATTTGAAGTGTTGTGTAACTTGGTGAAAAGTGTGACACAGTGTTTATTGATCAACAAAAAGGTCAACGTTGAAGGCTTATCTTAAGGGAACTGTGGACGTTATTTATTAGAAATGGATATGTCAGTTTGCAGCGGTAACCGAGGAGGTGGGAATAATGCTGTAAATGTTTTCGGATGTAACCCGGCAGTAACCAAAACACCTGTTTCCTGGTTACACGAGATTTGTACCCGAAGTAACATCACCCCGAAATATGACCTGTTACAAATCGAAGGAGCAGTTCACGAACCCATTTTTCAGTACCGCCTCACTTTGGAACTCATGGGTAAATTCTATGAAGGTGAGAAAATTAAAGCATCATACATTGCACTTTTTATTCGTTTAGTATATTGAAGGCTTGGAGGACTCTTCGGGCAAAAGTTAAATATTGCATTATTTATATTTTTGGTAGAAATGGGGACGGGAAGGTCAAAGAAAGAAGCTAAACATAATACAGCCCGGGCTATGTTAAAAGCAATGAATATTTTGCCATATGATGATGACCCAACCACGAGTTTTGGGTGCCAGACTACAGGGTCATATGATATGGCAGATGACCTGGCTCGAATCGGGGTCGTGGATGACGTAGGTGGGAATCCAGTTGGAGTATTACAAGAACTATGTATGAAAATGAAGTTGCCACCGCCGAGTTACGAGGTGAGCTTTCATATTTTACATTAACAGCAAGGTGGTAAAGATTAACTAGATTGTTAATTGTTGTGATGGAATTAATTAAAAGGTTTATTCGGAGGAAGGTCTTCCTCACGAACGACTCTTTGCAATGGAATGTAAAGTGAGTGGAGAATACTCGGCAATTGGACGAGGGAAGTCGAAGAAATTGGCTAAACGAGCCGCGGCTTTTATGATGGCTGAAACTCTGCGTTCCATCCCGCTTGAGACGAGTCATTGCATTGCGTTTGATGATGATGACGACAAAATTGACGAACAATTGTCTAGTCTCAGCATTGGACAGAGAAAAGCTGGGATTTCTAAGCAAGTAGTAGGAGGAATCGGTCAATTGTACTTGGAATTCTCCGAGCTGATTCAGTTGGATATCATTACAAAGTTGCACACTTCCCCGAAAATCCCGGACGAAGAGGTTGAATCGTTCATCAATGACCTTGGAGAAGAACTTGGTTGGCGAGCAATGTTCATTGAAGTCGACGAATTGTCTACAAAGGACGAGTGTCAATGTTTGGTACAGCTTACTCTTGAACCTCCATTGGTATTTTTTGGATCGGGATCCGATGCCACTTCTGCCCGGATATCTTGTGCTCAAGATATCGTCGGGTATTTTCGTTTGCTGACGAAAACTGTGTTTGCCCAACAAGAGCAACGTGTAGCTGATCTCACCGTGACGGTTCCATTGACCTCAACGCCAATGACATCATCGGCATTCTTGCCCATGCCCTCTGTCCGATAAAATTATTTTTAAATAAAGTATATACATACTACAATGATGATGAGATAATTCCGATTAATTTTACATGATGACGTCACCAATAATAAAGACTGCTGGCCAAGCCGAATATGTTTTCTGATAATATACCACTTGATTAATTCCTTTGCGGACGGTCGACATAAACTGACATAGTATATAAAACCTTAAAGCCTAAAGCACAAAGTCTCATCTACAGGTAGGACTTTTAACAATGGGAAAGGAGCAGGTTGCATCTCTCACGTTGTTATACGGTGGACACGTAGAGGGTAGGACGTGGACCGTGGACCGTGGACAATGGACAGGTGGACAGGTTATGATGAGTCGTCATCGCCCGGAGGCACGAACAGGTACTCCTTTTCTCACAGCAGAAGCAGAGTAATAGCCCAGCACCAGAACCCAGTCCAAAGTACAATAATTATTTTAGACTGAATCTTTCATACTTTTCCTCATTTTGCTCAACAAAATACAAGCTTTTAAGTGTAGTCACCAAAATTGACCCGAGACGGGTCATGTCAACTGAAATCCAACCCATGACTTTATGTGGTAGTCCACGAGTAGTTGCAGTTCCTAATAGTTGTTGGTTGTCGTACATAAAAAGGTGAATTGAAAGGATCGGATCCCTTGAACCTGTGGAATGCGGAAGATGAGGACAAACAGGTGACTTTGGTGACATGTGACATCGTGACTTCGTGACATGATTGTGGTCGTGTCCTAGTTCGACCGGAGTCATGGTCGTCTGGCATGGAGACAGACGAAGACAGTGACCATCTTCCAGTGTCCGTGTCACTTGACACTCTCATTCAACTGCAAGAAGTCGTTGCAGGTCAGTTGTCAATTTTTGTATATCAGTTAACAAATGTCAACGATTTTCATATGTCTTAAAAAATTATGTCACTTTTGGCATAAAGATGGGGAAACCCGAGACATTGCAATTAAATTGGAGGTACAAGTATTAAAAAGTGACATTTGGACGTGTTTATTGTGACTACGTGCCGATGACGACGGGGGCTCTTAAGATTGCTATACACTTGTATTGTTCGTTCCTTGTCACTTCCGGTCACGTGGGGTGACAAAAGAGACCAAAAAAAGAGAATGTGACGAGATCAACAACGTAATCCTAAGAAATGGAAGCTTTTCACTGCCTGAAACCAAAAGCCATGTCATTCATCACATCGGTTTTACGTTTCGTACTTCCTGTCGAGAATATGAGCACATGAAATTTTAGGAAAAGGGAAAAACGAGACCTTTTGACCTTTTGACACTTGAATTTCTGACCCGGTTTTAGGTGATGTAAGGTTTTTGTTGTGGTAACAAGGGCAATTGTCGTCAGGATGATGAGATGAGACAAGGGATGTTGGTGATGATAATGACACGTGTGTGGCCGTGTGCACAAGTTCTCATGACCCTTTTCGGGAAGAAGTGAGTCCCATCAAGTTTCATCGGGACGAAATGAGGCGTACTTCCGGGTGCATCACCAAAATGTGCCCTCGGTCCTTAATTACAGGTGTCCCGTTCCTGTCTGTTTTTTCATTCTTGGTCACCCTTCAAAAAGTCAGCAAATGAACGATATGAACTGATCACAAAAAATTAGAAATGAAATGAAAATGAAGAGAAAATCATATCAAATGATTAACTGTCCTTTCAGCCCGACTTTCCATTCTCATTTCTCCCCCTTTTTTGTCGGTTTATCATTTCCCACCCACATTTTCCAATCCGGGTATTTTCTTCTATACAACAGCAAGCAAGCATAGCAAGGGGTGATTAATGGTATTTCCTCACCTGCTTCAAATAAAAGGCAACAGACCACATGCATAGCTTTTGTGTTCACTACCGAAACGGAAAATCCGAATTCGGGTGTTTTTTTTTGATGAAATTGCCGATCATTATTACAATTGCATCACTTGTATATTATGACAATAACATTGTTGTCAGTCGTACGACAGAAAAGGTCATATATGGCATGTCATATCATGTCATGCCAGAGAGTTTGTCTTTTTACAAATTCTCCTAGGTCTCAAAGTCTCAATACAAATACAATTAAATACATTTATAGAATCGTGATTTAGCCATGGAAGCAAGGTTAGTTCCCGCCTCCCGAATGACCTTGCTGTGCAACAATGAAATGGTGTACAACTTTCCGATCAGATAAGGAGATAGAAAAACGTGCAGAGTTGGTTTAGAGTGATAAGAAAAACTGTTATGATTGGAACGACAACGACATGCGTTTTTCCTAATGATGATTTCATTGTCAATTTGTCGTGACAAAAAGTATTGATCGCCATTCGTCATGGACACAAATCAAAGGGTAACGTTTGTTTGGCGGAGTCGCAAGGGTGTTTTTTCGGGTCTCTTTTTTCTAACATCACGTCGTATATGTACTAGTATTAATGTAACAAAGTAGAATATAATAGTGGAAGTAGAATGTAGTAGACTATGAAATGGCCATGTCCATTATGTGATTTTCGGGGACTTGTACGTGCTCAAGACTACTGCCGGGTCTTTTCGTGACTTCTTCCCCCGGGATGACTCTTCTTCTTGCTGAACGGCCTTTGGCCGCGTCGCATTGACTCTGCAAAGTGATGTTTGATCAATATCTCATGATGTGTGGACACAAGAATTAAATTCACGAGTGAGATGAGATTTTTCCGCTTGTTCGCTCCTATAAAAAATCGATGTTTCTTCTACCACTTTCTTATTCGTCTGCCTACTGCTTACTTACCTGCCTTCTTCCTTTGCCTTCAATCAATTCTCAAATCTATAGTGTTTTGCCATCAATTCCGTTTGCGACAACATTGCATTAACGACAAACCTCACCGCCTCATGAAACCGACAAAAATGACACATTTACACTTTTCAACACGACGCTTTTTTCCACTTCCGAGATGATTATTTAAAGCTAATTGTTATATGTACTATTTTCGAGTGAATTTCAACAATCAAATAATCATCATGATTACGCACAAAAAAACGTCAGTTTCGGCACCAATGTCATTGAAAAAAATACGAAAAAAACTAAAAAGGAGTTATAGAAACAACTCGACAGGGTCAACTTTGATACTTTCAACTTGCCTACGTATTCAATGTATTGACTTGAGTTTAGTCACTCTCGTGTCAACTCAAGGTCACGAAACTGCTCAGTTGTCGACATAGTCAGCAGTCCGCAGCAGTATTTTGTCACTTCCGTTTTTTCTCCTGTTTTATCTTTTTTTCTCACAATGTCATTACCATTAGTTCCTCTTCATTGAGCCGCATTATCTTTTTCTTTTGCTTGCTTCCATTCTCCGCCACTTTACTTCACTTTCCGGAATTCATTTTTTGGTCCATTTTAAAGGGTACTTTTAGATCAGGCAGGCCAGAAGCCAAGTCAGTCCTACCTTTCATTTTATCCTCTCAAGGGCACCTTTATAATTCCACATTCTAAACCCGCAAACTATAATTGTGATATTTTTACGTCATTTGTGACCCGTCACATCCCATTGACATAATCAAGAAGTCAGTGAAGACAAAGAATGTTTTAATTTCGTATTCGTCTCATGGTGCCCCATTCATTCTCTCAAAGACTGAAGCAACAGCAGTTAAAGCGTACGGTTGAGTACAGTTAAATATAAATTAATTACTCACTAAACTATGGATAAATAATGACCTGACATGACCTTCACAAATTGTAAATAACATGTGCGCTTTGAGCTGTCAGTAGCATGACGGAAAAAATACAAAATCGCTCCAATTTAAGAAATGAGACATGAATAAGTGAATGAAAGAAAGAATAGTAAAATGAAAATGAGTTGCTGTTGCTGTTGTTGTTGTTGTTCAAGTGACAATTGTATGGTTATTTTGCATGGTCATGTTGGTGGTGGATTGTTGTTGCCAATTGGAATGAAATGAAAGAGATTTGCTTGCTGTAGTAGAAGTGGCGGGTGCCACAATTCCCCGTCCCAAATACACTTGATTTTGACTTGTACTAAAAGCAAAAAGGAAGAAAAGGTTGGAAAAGTGTGGTGTTATATAGCAGAGGAACGGCGAGCACTGCTGAACAAACCCTAAAAAAAGATTTTAAAGGCAAAACGTTGCTTTGCCTTGCTGTTGCTGGTGCACTAGGAGTCTAGTCAGTTGCGAATGAGAACTCACAACTGAGACGAACCTTCGCGTTTTGTTGCCAGTGTCAGTCTCAACGTGCACTTGTTCACTTGTGACAACTTGCCTTCTCTTCCCTTCCCGTGACCGCATGCCGTCACCATGCGACTTTTGTATCTGTAACCTGGCTTCTTAATCTATCGTTTTATCGCTTGATCATGGTGGTGACCGTCGTCAGTGACATATCAGTTGTTAATGAACTCATTCAGAAAACCGCGGATTTTGTAGTATTTTTAAATAGTCAGTGTGTCAACGTCACAGTGTAATATTGTTGTACAAGTGTTGACCATGATGGATCATCACGGGAACTACAAGCAGCCTCCGGATTATGTGTATCCAGTAGGAGGCTCAGGTCACGAAGGTCAACAACAGCAAATTGTAGTTCCTCAGCACCATCACATGTCTCATCACCCGCATCCGCATCCACATTCGCACCATCATCCTCATTTGACTCATAATCACCTTCTACAGCATGCAGGTCAAATGAACCCGGGAGGTCATTTGTCCAACACGTCAAAAATGAGTGGAGGTCATCCTGGAGGTAAAGGTTTTAATTTTACAAACCCGCTGTTTGCATGGCGTTTCTTCTCACTTTGCCCCTTTCGATCTCATTAATTCCTTAATTATACAATTATACGATCATAGTATAGTTAGGCAAGATGTATAGTTTAATTAATTGCAGAGTTAAAGTGGCTCTAATGCACAAAAGGTAACAAAAGTGCAAGGAGTTCCACCTGAGAGAGCACAAACAAGCGTAGATAGTATAATTTGTTATGTATAGTATACTTAATGTGTGCGCTGTGTACGTGTCTGTGTATTAATATTAATTGGTATCAACATGCTTATCATATGAGGATCAAAAATGCAAGGGTTGGTTATCGCTGCTTGTACAAAGTACAAGTCAAAACCGATGGTGATGATGAGGACTTGAAGGGAACACAAAATGCATTGTTAAGGCTAAGGGCTGAAGGGTTCAGCCAAGAAGGCCTGGATGATGTAAAAATACAAGACAGAGGCCTTTCTTCAACGTTGCATCTTGACCAATTCGCACTAATTAATCTCATTTTGTATGTCTATTCTTAGCTAATTTTTTCAGTGTTGCAATGCCTACAAAAAACCATTTTATTTCGTATTGCCAATTTCTGCTCTCATTTCAACCTTTGCAATGTTATTTTGTCATTGCATACTACATATCATTCATTGCAAAAATTGATTTCCTTGTATTAGTATTATTTTATACTACTTATCAATTTCTTCTGGTTGGACCAAAAATCTCACTTTTTGAAGCTATGTTTATTTGTGGTATTGTACTTAGAAACTATAGAAACTCAGTCGGATGCACTACGGTTTCAATTGATCAGATTAATTAATTCAATTTAAGAGAGACGGGAAGTTGATAAAAGAATCAGCGTCAGCATGCACTTATAAACTGATTATTACATGATTACGATTTACAAATTTTTGATAAGAAAAGTGCAAATTTGAGTATATTAAATTTCCTCTTGTTTTTTTCTTAGTGTGAACGTTTAGTTAAGTTTTGTTGTATAATGCAGCTTGCTCGTGCCTGTATTATTTTCGCTTAAATTGATTACATTTCAGATTACTTGCACTGATTTTGTTTTCTACTGTTACAGCAGCGCAAGGTAGACAAAATGACAGAAATACAATTCTCATGATTTAATACTGAGAGAGAAAATGAGAAAAAAATCGTGTAAAAATGAAAGGGAAACTTTTTTCATACATAATCTCTAATCTCCTTCAAAAAATTGACCAAATTGACCCTTTTTTTATGTTAAAAAACTAATGGAATTGACATAATAGACTATTTAAAAGTATACGAATGGAAATGGAAACGTGTGGGCCACCTGCGTTTGTTCGTCTAATGAAAAGTGTCGACGGTGTCTCATTCGTCGTCGTCACGTCGCCACTTTTCATTTTGTTGACAACCACTTGACCTAAATTCATTCAGTTTTATCTCACGAAATATAACCGCCATTTGCCTTCATTTCCTCCAATTTAATTCTCATAATTGTTATTTATTTCTATGAACTTTTCCAGCGAACCATTTTTCAGTTGATACGTTTGTTTCATAAAACCATAAGATTTAAAGTTGAAAAATGAAATGACTGCACTACTATATGGTTTTGTCGCACTTTACCCCGTAGTGTTGAAAGTGACTTGTTTTGGCTTCAAGGAATTTCATTCTGAAGGTAAAATGTATGTGATGTTTGATGTTTGAACTTCAGGAATTTGTATTGTTGGCGTGTATACAGTAAAGTCGAAATGTGGTCACGTGACAGCAACATAAACGAAGACTTTTGAAGATCGTCATCGTCATTGTGATCGTCAACTCTCTTTTTTGGTCAATGATGTTCTTGTTCATGCGCGCGTGGGCGTTGGGCCATGACATTCTGACTTCTTTTGCGTGCGAAAAACTCTTGTCGAAACTGTCGAATGTTTACCTGAACCTTGTCTTCTTTTCAGGTTTTTGCTTCTTGATCGCCATTTTCCAACTCAGCAAACGACCCGCTCCATAAATTTTCCTTTGAAATCTTAAATTTCAAATTATTCTTTTCAAAATTGGTTTTATTCAAATTCAATATGAATGTTTATTTTTTGGAAAAGTGTGCCTTTGTCAGAAGAATACCCACAAAAATTAAAAAGTGCAGCATATGATCAACTTCAATTCTGGTATTAACGACATAGTAGATAGTATTATAGATTTAATTGACCGAAGACATTGACGATAGTCATTATTTGGGTTGTATCAATCCTCCGAAAATATCAGTTGTTTGGCCATCTCAGGTTGTTCAGCGCTGGTTTTTCACTGTGTTTTAAGTAGATATTCAACACTGACGGGAAGAGGCCAATTTGATTTTTCTGCTCAGTGTACGCTTTAACCAAGTTATGAGTTATATTTGTTCAGTTTTGTGTTTCCGTATGTACAAATTCACACATTATTGTGTACAGTGAAAAAAGCTAGAGTTATGCGAGCAGCATCAGTTGCATCCTCTAAAACAAACCACTGACGTTTTCGGAGGATTGGATGGCCATCGCCAGCTTTTGTATTGTTTAGGGGTGCGTATTACAACGTTACATACGGATAAATTGTATCCATCGGATGATTTTTGATAGGATCCGAAAAATGCTTGGCAGCTTGTCATTTGCAGTTGGTACACCTGTTCAGACGGAAAAAGATGTCAGGTTTCTCACACCGGTTTCGTTATTGACAGGTGCAGTTGAGCACAGAGCATAGTTCACCTATGTATTTGTCAATTGTGCTTTGGATAATCTTGTCAACAACGAATGTCAACTTTGGCCATCAATCATTTGGGACGATTGTCATCGTCACGCTGTCAAATGGTCATGTGAGGGTCACTGACATGTCAATAACGAGACAGATGCGATCCGTTTCTGCAAAATTTAATTTTTGGTCTAAAAATCAAGTAGATCAGTTTCAATTTTTCACGCGCGTGAAAATTTTTTTTGTCTCCGCTTCATTTAACAAAGGTTTTTGTCGACGGTATATCGACGAATCGACACTTTGGACACATGTTAGTTCGTAGTCATTGTTTTTCGTCACTTTCGTGTGCAACCCTTGTTGACCTCATTCACGTACGCGATCTCAATTTCGTTGTCGACTCTTCCCTTTCAACATTGTCGATTTCGACAAAAATCCCTATTTTAATGGCATTTTTGATTATTTTCCAACTTGTCGTGCCCCACGTCGATTTTCCGGTTCGATGATAATTGCATTGCACCTTGACACGAAATGTGACACGGGTATTTTTACAGATTTGCAGTCTGAGTTTCCTATTGAGCCCGGTCCTTTTAAAAATAATACAAGTTAAAAACCACAAATAAAATTACCTCGTTTACGATCATTTTTTGTTGGATATATATGTATTTTAATAGGATTCTCATGTCACGATCATCTTTGAAACAAATGCTTTCGGATATTCGGATCGATGGATCGAGTAGTGGGTATTTTTCCTTTTATCGATTTGTATTATGAATTTATGAAAGACAAAAGAAGGAAATGAGAAAAAAATGAGTGTTTTCCCTGGTTGTCAATAATGATCAATCAAGCTTTTGTTTCTTCCCCTTCTGCAGCAAGGTTTTGGAAGAGCAATTTAAATACATGGCATTTTACTTTTCGGATGACGCGACGACGCGAGCTTCGCAGACCTTTTGTTTCGCGTGGTTATTCCCGAATAATTAAAACGACCTGTCAATGTAAACAAAGGGTACAAAGTGTGTGAGAGGCCAATTTGTGACATGACTTTGACACATGTCGACAAGTAGACGAGGAATCCATACATGTTTAACCCATCAGCCAATGTCTATTACTTTTGCTTTACTGCAAGTGTACGTGCCCTGCTGAGGCCTTCAAAATCGATGGTTTTTTGTATTGGGGTACTTTGAGACGTCAGTTTTTGAGCTTGGACATGGACACGGCTCATTGGACACCTTCGATGCTGTTGTTATTGTCAATTTTTCATGCCATGACGACGACGTTTTGTCCTACAAAACGTTGATCACAAGGGCTGTTGTGAGGTGACGATGGGAAAATTTTTCGTCGACAATTTTTTTAGTGACTTTCTTATTGGTCGTTTAGTCGAAGTCGTTAGAGAGGAAAAACGCGATTTTGTGGTTGCACTTTGATTGACACACTAACTCACTAAAATGTGCAGGTTGTCTTGTGCGAGCTGAGAGAGCGATTGACATTGCGAAGACCAATGGTCCGTGTCCAATAAATCGTCATTGTCAATGAAAAGTGTGCGCAAGTGTCCAATGCATTTCAAATGAACCATTTTTCATTTACCATTGCGGGTAGAAAAAATTACGCACAATGTCGTCTCGTCGAAAATAAGTATAGGAAAGTACTTCCGTAAAGTCAAAATTGCTTAGGCGGAGACAATCATAACGATTGGCGGGGCCCAAATACCAAAATTCGGAAAGACGCACCAATAACTTTTCTTTTCCGGGAGTTTTCATCCCATGCAGGTTGATGGAAAGAGGCGGTCCACGAATCAGTCGATTGGTTGTTTCTGTGCTGTTCCCCTTTTCTCCGAATACTGGCATTTTCGGGTAGAAACGACTATTTCGTGTTAGTCTTTGTGCACTCGTTGGTCGAGCAGGACGCTTGTATTCCACTGTTCCCAAAAAGTTGCTATTTTTATTCTTTTCGACGCATGCCCTTTGAGAATTGTTAATTTTGGCATTATTCTCATAGTCAAAAATCAATCTAATCATTTGTGGTCGTCGAATTGGTGACCAAATGTGACAGTCAACAATATGACGAGCGTTGTAGTTGTGGATAATAACGAATGTGGTCCATCGTTGCGGTCAGCAGTGACAACGACGACAGGTGGAGGACCGGATTCAGATTCGTGTCAGTGTCACCACTTTTTTGTCACTTTGTGGCTACATAATGATAGTAATTAGTTCAAATGACAGAAAGTCATATTCAAAATGTTCCGTTGTCTTGTCACTTTCCACCGTATTGCACTTTTTAGTGATGATGAGGATAGCCAAATTCTGATATTGTCTTGTTTGCTTGATGGCCAATGCATACGAGCCAAACCGGAAACAAACCACGACAGCAGAAAAACCGCAAAAAAATTAAAGATTTATCCAAAATCCTTTGCACTAGCCTGTAGCTTAATCCCTCAAAAAATAGTAAATTGACCACTTTTTTGACAGTTTCAAAGTTAATCTGTTGTTTTGTGTGTGAAAAACACGCCCACGCACGTACGTTTTGCATACATTTGCAAATCTGTGGAAAAATCATGTTAAAACTTTCACTTTTTGTTGTTTATTGACGAAATAATCGCCACTTTGTCACTTTTGTCTTTTATTTAACTTAATTGTTAAAATTTTTCCTGGAAGCTACGATTTTTTTGAGACGTTTTCTAATTCTTTAATTCTCGGTGGAAAAGGGGGTTGAATTGGTGAGAAAGCTGCCATTTGTTTCTTTCTGCTTCCATTAGATTTGTTTGGGGAAACGTGAGACGTATGAGAAAAAAAGGTTTCAGCCTTTTTGAATTAGCAGTGTAGAAGTTTAAACTAAAATGACAATTTATAACAATTATTTTGATATTTGTAAAGGTCGTGAAGAGTTTGGCGGACTGGACAATGATGCCTTGGACTTTAGCCAATTGGAAGATTTCATCACGGACGATTCGGATGCGAACGGCAGCTACTTTGCTGACACGTTGGCGAACAGCGAAGCGTCGAAACATGGTGCTCCAAACGGGTCCAGAGCTCCTGACCCAATCACTGTGTCCTACGGGGTTAAACCGCCAAATACTACGTACCCACCCTCCGCTCCTCTACCGCACAACTTACCAGACAGTCCTCCCGATTCTGGGTCAGAGCCGCCATATTCACCGACAGACCCTGGATCGCGTTCACCACGTATGACAATATTAATGTCGCAATTTATTGACATAAATGAAATGTACAATTTAATCACTATTACAATGCAAATGGTATTGATATAACAGATCAAAAGACGTCGACGGCAGCCGCTGCAATGTTAAATGCAGCTGGAGCTGTACCCAACACGAGACCTCCTCCGACGGCCTTACATGAATTCCTGGTTCATCCTCAACTATACCCTGGAGGTCAAGGACCACTGCTTCCTACCTTGGGTCACGAATTACCTCCACTGGGATCGCCATTGCCAATGGTCATGACAGCCCTCCACGTGTCCAACGCAGGCCTCATTCCAATCTCACCTTCCCCCAGTAATGGACCCAGCAATCCGAACAACCCCATAGAGTCTCCCGGAGGTAACGGGACCGTAACCTTGACTCCTTTAGGTGTCCAGCCAAACCCACCAGCAGCTGCTGGTCATGTTGTGTCGTCGACCGATACAGGAACTTCAGGAACGAACGGATTCGTATACGCCTCTCTTCAACCTGTACACACAAACGGTAACACAACAACGAATCCGAATTCGGGATCTGCGACGTCGACATCGGTAGCACCATCTTCTTCGCCACCTTCGTCACACGAGTCGTTGTCCATCTCAAATGGAGGACATCATCGTACAGGGCGGAAACGCAAGATCTCCTCCGACTCTGCGAGCAGCCACAACAAACACTGTGGAATTGTTCATGTAAAGCAGGAACCGGAGCTGTCGTCAGGTGAATCTGACAGCCCTGGAAAAGGTGGGCATACCACCAACGGGAGCGGGGGAGCAAACTCAACAACGATGGATGATGAATTCGGGTTTGACTTCTCGGGTGACCCCTCCATGTTTCTTGATGCCAATTATCAGTGCATCAAATTTCAACCTTTCCAAGACACTACGTGGAATACTCTCACCGACCAAGCATTTAAAGAACTGTGAGTTTCATTTCTTCTGTATTATTTTCCTCTCTAATTTCAATTCATGACCGCTGCGACCTTGTTTCAGCCCTCTGCCATATTACAAAGTGGATGCGGACAAAGGATTCAATTTCTCAAATGCAGACGATGCCTTCGTGTGTCAAAAGAAAAATCACTTTCAAGTATGAACCCTTACCTTAAAAATTATTGCGTATTTACTACCATTATATTCGTCTATTTAAAACGACAACTTTTTATTCTAAACTATTAGATCACGTGTCATTCCCGGCAAACCGGTGACCCAAAATATGTCAATACTCCCGATGGATTCAAACTTGTGGACAATTTTTTCATACACTTCTACGGGGTCAAAGTTGAGTCTCCGAACCAAACCATTAAAATTGAGCAATCCCAAAGTGATCGGAGCAAAAAGCCTTTTCACCCGGTTTTGTAAGTTTTGTTTTGAAGTTACATTCTGACTTTCATTTTGAAATTATAAAATTTTATTTAATGAAAATTGTTCGTTGGTTGGAACGCAGAGTTGATCTGAGTGCTGACCAAGTGGCAAAAGTGACAGTGGGACGGTTACATTTTAATGAAACGACATCAAATAACATGCGGAAAAAAGGAAAACCGAATCCGGATCAGCGCTATTTTTACCTGGTTGTCGCATTGAATGCACACACTTGCGATGGGATTTTTACAATCTGTGCCCATTCGTCACAAAGGATCATTGTTCGAGTATGCTCTATTCCGCTCGTAAATCTTGATTACTTGATCACAATTATTCATTTGTAGACGTCGTTAAGTTAGCGGTAGATGTCATTAGAGAGGTCATAGGTCGCATAGGGTGTCGTGCTATATTTTTGCATGAGTGTATCAATGTGTTTGTCAATTCTATTTCAGGCATCCAACCCTGGTCAATTTGAGAGCGACATGGAATTGTCTTGGCAAAAAGGTCATTCTTCAGATTCTATTTACCATGCAGGTCGCGTCGGGATCAACACCGACCGCCCTGAAGAAGCTCTCGTTGTCTACGGGAATTGTAAGATCACAGGTCAAATTACGCATCCCAGTGACTCCCGAGCGAAAGAGAACATTACAGAAATAGACACTAAGGAACAATTGAGAAACGTGCAGCAACTGCGTGTTGTTCGGTACAAGTACAATCCTGAATTCGCCCGGTTGATCGGATTGTCAGAGGATGAAGTGATTGACACTGGAGTCATCGCACAGGAGGTGGAAAAGATCATTCCTGAAGCTGTCAAGCGTACGGGTGACATCCATCTGTCCAATGGACAGAAGATTGACAATTTCCTGGTCGTCAATAAAGAACGAATTTTCATCGAGAATATCGGAGCTGTGAAGGAACTTTGCAAGGTCACTGGGAAGTTGGAAACCCGCATTGATGAACTTGAACGAAGGACTCAGTTAACTTCATCTACATCTCCTCACGTGGCCTGTGGATCAAAAACCAGTGGTCCCTTGTCAAACCCGCCTTTTTCAGAGGATCCTTCTAAGTCTCTCCGACGCCGAGCATCTTCTAATCAACTACAAAATGGAGGGATGGTCAACTCACCGTCGACAGATTTCCTCTGTTCAAACAAATGCGTGCAACTTCTCATTTTAATTCTTTTTCTAATTATGGCTTGCTGGTGAGATTTAAAACTCAAATTTTTCAAATTTATCTTATTTTATTCTCTGTTTTGAGTACTTTTTAAAATTGACCTTCTTACCTGATTGGTTCTTCTCGTTCATTAATAGTCTGGTAGCAATGGCGACATTGTACATGTTCGAATATCAGAAACGCAGCAACTACGAGTTGGTGTATCAACAGGACATTGTCGGAAAATCTTGGACGGTCAATAATAATCGTTCGTCACATTCCTTTGCTCAGGACTCACCCTGGCAAAGCGCTAATAATAATATGGACGATAGTTTCAATGCAAGGCCCGAAAATGCCCGGTTGAGACAAAGTGCAACTTCCTACTCGGCTGCTGGGACATCCAAATTAACAAAGTCCAACAAAGCCATGACGAAGGACACGGTGTCTACGTCAACACCATCACCGAAACGATACCCGAATCGGGTGGGGTCATCCGGCGTGCCGTTACATCTTCCCAAACCGAGGACACTCGGACAGCCTAAACATTGTCCAAGGGAAGCGTACCTGAATCAACAGCCTACATCAACTGTGGGTTCCTTCTCATCGTCTTGCAAGGTACTGTCACGTCACTTTTAAACTTTAGCTACCTATCTTTTTAGTGTTTCTTTGTGACGTTACTGACATTGTTACTATGCTTGCAGGTATACTGCTGTGCCAGTGGACTGCAGTTGGACGAAACTCCGTCCCTTGACTATTTGGATCTGGAACGTCGCAATCACGTAGCCTTGACCTCAGTGTCGAAAGAGTCTAAAGGATCGACAATGATAACAAGTAGGTCGGAACACGTAAGTAATAACAGCGTGGACGCAGCTGGTGTTCTTTCGTCACACCCTGTCCAGAAAAACGGGTTAGAACTACTGCGTCGTCGACGAAGACGACGCCGACATGCTTCGTTTGCCGAAGGAGTTTCCGGAGTGCCATTGGTCAAACTGATGACCTCGTCACGCAGCATTGATGTAACGCTGACAGGAGCCTATTGCATGGTAGGATCAAAAGGTTACGAAGACTGTGTCTCTTCGCCTACCCATGACAACAATGGAGTCGTCTCTTTCATCAATCTTACTTACCACGTCCCTCTCAGCAAATGGTGGAATGAGTCCATGATCGCCATTGTTGTTAAGTATGTTAGACGAGTGATATAATCAGACATATTAATTAATAGTAATTATCGGTGGAAAAACGCCTTTTACATGATTTTATATTTTTTGTCCAGCTTTCCAATCGTACAAGGCGGTGGGTCTTTGTCCAATGCAGAATTATGCGAAGAATCTTACGTCGATTGCGCTTTGGACTCTTCGTTGCCAACAATATCATCACACGACACGGTTCTAGATAAAAAAGTGTCGAATTCTACCCGTATCGTTAGAGTTCAAGTAGGTCAAAGTGTCCATTCCCGTTTTTCCTTCCGGGTAGCGCTGGAGTCTCGCACGGGTCATAGTACCAATCCTAGAAGCAACAAAAAAAGCATTTGCTCGGAGGAGCTGGCGACTGACCTCAACGACCCACAAAACCCTCAAATTCCATTCTATCAATTCAATTTCCATTTCTATCGTGCGTGTGACGACGAAGATGAATAAATCATCAAACATTTATGAATTTTAAATTTTAATTCTATATAATTTTTAAACAATATATCCTTTGTGGGAAGTTTTTGCGTCTCACAGTGCCCCACATTCATAACAAAATGTTGCCTATTTTTTATGACAAGGCGCTGTCAAACAATTACAATTTATGGTCGTCTTTATTATATTGTGTTTACTTTGAACTTTTATTTGAATGATTTTATCAAAACATACAAATGCTTTTTATCGAAATGAAATTACTATTACGATACAAATTAAATGTAAAAAAAACTTGAAAAAATGCTGATATTGTTATAATTGGTAAATAATAAGTACAGCCTAATTAAATTAGGTAGAAGTTATTAACTAATTAAGACGAGTTACACTACTGAGATTATTATAAATAATAATTAATTGATACGGATGAGATTAACATTTTGACCTCTACTTAATGGAAAAATGTGACCGTTGAAATCTCATCTCTCTCTCTCTCTCTCTTTCTCTCTCTCTGTCACACAACACTAGTAATCCTATAATTAGAGTGGCCGTTTTTATAGTCAATTAATTAAAAGTAATCAAAATGAACTCATCAAATGACATTCATAAGGCACAACAAAACATTAATTTAATTATTAGTTGTAGCATGGAAAAACGTTTTGGGAATAATAACTAGGTATAAATTTTTGTGCGCTAGTCTGATCATTAAAAAAGTCGTCGCGTCGTTGTCCTGTAAATAAAACTGCTATATATGTTTGCTTTATTATACATGCTTTTAGGTACGGTCAAAGGTCACGCAGACTCATCTTCTCTATTAAAAAGATTTTATAGACGAATTGCCACCATTACAAATTGTAGAGTGTAAATAGAATGAAACCCTCATGAAGATTTACAATAAAAATTATACGATTTGACGATGATGTCCACACAAAAATGCCTCAAAATACGGCAAAGGTCAAAATGATTTCACGTATCCAAAAATTGAGTGACAAAAAAGCAAAAAAACAAAATGATATAATAGTATAGGTATATAAATATAATCAGATGAATAAGTGCACGTTGAAACAAAACAGTTTCAAGGAAATGATAGAAATGTAGATGAGAGAGACTTTTATTATATACAAAACACTATTATTAATTATTAATTAATTATAAATTTCGTGTAGCTAAATGATAATAATTAACACTGTGTCTGTCATTTGGACAGAAAAACATTACTGAAATATTATATTATAAATTAGTATGTTTAATGTCAAATTTAAGTGTATAGTAGTACTTGTGGAGCAAAATAGGCAGAATTATAGTAAACGGACAAACGAAACAAGAAATAAAAGTGAGCAAATCATGCACACACGAATTTGAAACTTTTTAATGTTCATGAATTTTTTTGCATGAATTTACACACTACATTTCTACATTTCTAGTCATGGTTTCCACCTCTCGGACCTCACCACTTCTCTGGACATCCAAAACCAGAAAACAACACTGAATGAAGGACAATGAAAAAGTGGTGTGGGTAAGAAATGGTCCATTGCTTTATTTGAATTCGAATTTGAATTTATTACATAACTTGATTCACTCATAAGAGAGTTTATTACATCAGTGGAATTTAGGTTTGATAAATATTTGAATTTGAATTGCATAAATTCCATTACAGTTTTTGCATTTTGTTTATGCAATTAATTGGATAATAAAGTTACGGGGGACCGTGAGACTAGAATTTGACAACTCTCAGTTTTGATGTCGTGTATTCGCATATTATTTTCATTAACGTCACTTGGTAATAATAAGGCAATAGGGAAGAAATAAAATATAATAAACAATTGTTGTTTCGTCACACTCATAAATAGTTGTGGAAGTGGGTCATTTTCTCCAGGCCACATTAAGGGTAATTATCATTATGAACCAAGAGAAATTAATGTGTTTGTGTACAAACAGCGCAGCTCGTATGAGCAAGAGGAAAGCGAAACGCAATTGAAATGAAAATGAAAATGCAATCGGCTTTAATGTCGGTTTTTATTTTTCAAAGAAGCAATAGTGCAAACAAATACCGACACGCTATAAACAATTCTCATTGATGTTTTGAATACCAAACGATAAATAAATTTATATTCTTGAATGGAACGTTGAACAATAACAAAAAAAAACTCCATTTTTATGGGCTGGAATTTCTTCAATTTCTCCTGAGCATAAAATACGAAAGTTATAACACGTACTAAAAATGTGTAATAAAAGAATCATCTAGTTTCCATGTTTTACTAGGATACTTTAGAAATTTATATTTTACGTAACATTAAAAAGAAACATTTTTAAACATTGAAAACTATGGAAAATGAATGATGGGGAAAATATGAGGTGACGATGGAATTGACCTTGCAGAAGAAATGTGAAGGTGACATGCGCCTTTCAAGAAATGTTGGTCAGTTCGCTAACGATGATGATGAGAAGGTATAAGCTATTACTATAAGGTATAGCAAAAATAGCGACAACTGGAATAGACTTTTGCTATACATTTTGCGTACACTTTATTTGCAGCATGAATGCTAGTCGCTATATTGAAGATTTTTGGTCGATACGACGCAACGCGCAGCAGCAGCAGCCGTGAATAAGAAAAAGCATAGAGTAGTCCGAATTTCCGAAAAGACCGAAAGTCGGAGATTTTTTTTCCACCTTGGCCGTCTGACTTTGTGAATCAGTAGAGTAAAGGACACTTGAAAGGGAGAATAGTATTTTGTAGCATAAGCAAATGGTTCAAGTTCATTTTAGCCTCATTTTTGAAAAACGTTCTTTTGTTGATTGAGTTAGTTTTTGTAACAATGTTTACGTTGGCGATGAGAGAGTCGTCAACCTAGACATGGGCAAGAGCAAGAGAACAAGAAGAATTGCCGAAAAGGGAGGAAAGGATCGAAGAAAAAGAGAAAGATTACTAAAGAAAAGACGAAAAGAGCGATAAGATAAGGGAGAAATAAGCGAGCGAGATAAATAAAAACAACCAAACCAACAAAAGTTGGTAAGTCTAAATTTTTATTAGAGCTGTGTAAAAGCGTTTTAAGCCTTAAGCCAAGAAGCTTAAGTTTTAGTGATGAGATCCACTCGACATCGATTGAGATTGCTGAGGAGTCTGAGTCGCACGGGCAGTAACAATCCTGCTGTTCTCGTGGCCACACCACCAGCATCGTCGTCGTCGTCTTCAACCCCTTCCTCAGCCTCCAGCAATCTTGACACAGTAACACCAGGAGGTTCTCATCGTCAACTGCAACATTCACAACAGGCTCAGTCGTCAACACTTGCAACGCTTCCGGTCAAAAAGGGAGGACCCTTGTTATCGTCCATAATCAATAATACGCACAGTGGCACGACGCCGACAGAGAAAACATCGTCCGTGACGGTAGTGTCCAATAATTCATCTGCTTCGTCCACTTCGGACCAGAATAGTAGCAGCTCACGGTGCACCCAACTACAACATTTTCACAATCGGGCAGTCAACGGCTCAACCAACCAGAATAAGAAAGAGCCACTTTGTGTGGGGAAACTTCATCATTTCCATCAGCATAAGAAACGGGTGTGTCAGTTCCATACTTCCACCGAAGGTCACGGCATCAGCAAGAAACACAACTGGACACATTTGGTCATCATGGATCCTAGTTTGCATTCAGACATGAGGGTCAAAGCCTTTGACATCTGTAAGGCGTATTTGCATGGAGCTTGGAAACAAATCGATTCTCGAGACCTTATTCTCAAACGCGTCAGGTATTGAAATTTTAACATTTTTACAGCTACCAATTAATAAACTAAAGCACACTATTTCATTTACTTACTCCCGTTAAATTCTCAGTCTTTACTTTTCTTCCGCTATTGACGCATTTTGTGCTTACGCAACAACCGTTTCTTCACGTGCATTACGTGTACGTAGCATTTTTACGACACACAGGCCACAGGTTCAAAAGTATCACAAAAAAGCAAGGCTGTTTCCCGAGTTTACTTGTACCTAAACTACACTTACTACGTGTGTATTTTTACTATTATATTACGATGATACATATGCTATGCGTTTAGTTGCAAAAAATTCACCCGGGTAAGATGCATTTTGTTTCTAGTACGTATTTACCCGGGAATCGTCCTACTGGTGGGTTTGGGAGGAAGGGAATATTGGCCTAGAAAATAAAAATAGCATTTTCGGAGATGATAATATCGTCCACGTCCACGTCGACTTCAGGAAACAACCTTGCGACTTTGAGACTTACTGCAACAACCATGTGACGACGACGAATCCAAGGCATCATGAAACCTGATTCTGGTTTTTTCCTTTTCCTTTTCCTCTTTTTGTCCAATTAACTATATTTTGACCGAACCATTCATTCAGTATACGGAATCCACCGTATCATCGTATAATATCATAATCAAAATGCATTTATTGCGAATCGAATAGACAATGTTATTCGTATTGTTGTTATCAATTCATCCGCTCTCGTCGGCCTGCATTTTATTATATATAGTCTGCTCCGATAAGCTAAAAGACAAGCAGGGCAAACATTATTTATCGCACTTTCATTAGCAACAATTGACACTGGCAATTGACATTTTTAGCAATATGCTTGCTTACGACACTTTTCATGCACTGATACCCGTAACCGGCTCATCACTCGCTTCCTGGACATGACGTCATTGTAAACATAACTGTTTCTGGACCTTATACGATTATATTCAAATTAGCATTGCTGATGAGAAAGTTGGCGTAGGTAGTAGTTAGTGGTTTTGAGTTTTGATTATAATTCGTGTATACAGTGAGAGGTTTCACTATCTGAATGAACATTGTTTCTGTACACATATACATAATATACAGTTGCATACGTTCATTATATCAATATATCTACGCAAAAACAGATGAAACAGCAGTAAAAGTAAAGGTTGCGACACTTGGTCCAAAATGTAAAGTAACGCATAACGCAATAAACAAATCAAGCTTTACAGCATAGACGTAAACGTCAGCATTTTTCGTCTGAGACCTTGAGACGACGACGACAACGACGACGACGACGACACTTTCCAAACAATAACAATGCGATTTGTGTTTATGTAAAAAATAACTTTTGATGACGTCAAATGTTTATTTTTGTAATTGTATATATTATCTAATAGTGGAGGACTAAGCAATTGGTTGTACCACTGCTCGCTACCTTTGGCGTTGACCCCGGTCACCAACGAACCTACTCAAGTGCTTCTTCGGTTCTATGGACAAGTTCACGGAGAAGGAGCTTTGGATGCTATCATCACAGAATCTGTCATCTTTACTTTATTGTCTGAACGTAAACTTGGACCGAAACTTTACGGCGTATTTCCAGGAGGGCGTGTAGAGGAATTCATCCCGGTTTGTTTATTCAATCTTGTCTCCTTGTACTATTATTATACGTATAAATTTGCACTAACATTTTTACTTCCTTCATTCTTGTCAATCATTTTTTCCTGTCATCGTCGCTGGAGAAACACGGTGACGGTGACAGATTGACGCGCATTAATTTTTTGATTACTAATTACATAATAAAATGTCTGGGTTTCGTTATGATATGCACAGGCTCGTCCACTCTTGACTCGGGAATTACGTGACCCCGAATTGAGCGGATTGATTGCTCAGAAAATGGCTCAGATTCATGGACTCAATATTCCTATTAGTAAAGAACCGTCGTGGCTTTGGGGCACTATGGAAAGGTTGTGACTAATATAATAGTATGACATTGCATACAATTCAACACAATTCGTTAAACCATATGAAATTTCATATCGTTAATTCATGGGAATGTGCATGACAGATGGATGACAAACATTCGAATGAACTTATCCAAAGTGACCATATCGGAAGATCATCAGAGGGACATTGTGCAGAAACTCATCGCGTTTAATTTGGATGATGAACTGCTATGGCTCAAGTATACTAGTTTAGACAATTTATTACTGAGACGAATTACATTTACGGATTTATGGAATGCTTCGTTAATTATAAACTTTCCTTTATTGTAATTAATTACAGTAAATACTTGGCTACAATTCAAAGCCCTGTGGTATTTTCTCATAACGACTTGCAAGAAGGGAACATTTTGATCCGACCTGAAGAAGATGAAGACTCGGTTGATCTTGTGACTAATGATTCTGGTCAAGGGTCTCCGTCACCGGCCTTGGAAGAAAAATTGGTCCTCATCGACTTTGAATATTGCTCTTACAATTATAGGGGCTTTGATCTGGCCAACCACTTTTGCGAGTGGAGCTACAACTACAGCATCGACTCACACCCCAACTTCACGTATCGACCCGAAGACTACCCGAGTAGCAAGGAAACAGCTCAGTTCATTCAACAGTATGTCGAAACCTTGCGAAAAGAGTTCCGTGTCAATTTCGCAGAGGCTGATGATGAATTCCTTGAGAATTCCGTTTTGTTCCAAGAGGATCACATTCTGCGCGAAGTGAAAGCGTTCACGCTCGCGTCCCATTTCTTCTGGAGTCTCTGGGCCATTGTGAATGCACAAGTGTCCAAAATTCCATTTGGATACTGGGTAATTAGTATAAATATATAGTCACTATTGTATATTTTGCCTATACATACATTCGTAATTCATTTACGTAATGGGATCTAATTTCATGATTTTATGTACGAAGGAATACGCACTTTGCCGATTGGAAACTTACTTTTCTCAAAAAAACGAACTCGTGAAAATGTTGTCTGCATCGTCATCAATTTAGCCTTGAAAATTTCAATTCATTCTAATGTTTTCTATTAGCAACTATAATTTAGTTTGTATTATCATGAGACCGTATATTAGGTACATTTTTTGTACACTGCAACTACTGAAATCTACGACGCAGATTTTAATTTGAAAGTGGAATGCGCAAGTTGAAAAAGCTGAGCCATATGAAATAATCCTAAAAAGGACTGTTTGTTCAGAGAGTTTAATAACGGAACAAATTACGATTACAACTAGAATTTCAAAATAATGGATTATATTTGTAGAAAAGATACATTTTAATTTTATTATTATATTTGCATAGCTTTCTGTATTCAATTAATATTTCTATTCCTTTTTATTGAGAAAATTATTAAAATAGAATAAGTATATTCAATCTGCGTGAAGTATTCTAAAATTCATAAATAATACAGTCAGAGACACATATTATATTTTTTAGTCAGGTAGCTTAACAAAATTTCGCCTTAGGAATGGGAAGAAGTGGTCAGATGAAGAAAGGTTTTCAGTGTGTCACAGCAGGTCACAAGGTCAACATAACGCTTTTTATGACATGGCCGAATCGAATAGACTGAAATTCTTCACGCTGAAGAAAGTGGTGTTTTTTGGCCAAATAATCAAATACAATTGTTCTGAAAGACATAACAAACACTTTGCAATTTAAATATCATGCACTTTTATCTGAAATTGTTATTGATCGACTGAGGTGGCAGACACGCTATTGGATAATCCATTTATGGTTAAGTTTTAACTTACACTAAACAATGTTCATGCACCAAAAGTAAGAACAAAAACATTCCAACTGCGTAAAAGAAATTATAAATTCGAACTTATAACACATTTTTGGAAATTATACAATGTATTATATATACATGCCACGTACGCGTCCAATCTTACTACAACCTTTTGGCACGTTTTTGCACTAATGAATCGCAAATTTTCAGCATTTTTCCAAAAATATTGCACATGTATTGCAATTCAAAAGTCAATAAAGCAAAGATCAAAAAGGTTTCAATACCAATAATAACTTTAATGATCTACTTCCATTCTGAATATAGTTTATGATATAAATTACAATTTTAGCTGTACGTTTAGTTTTAGTTTGTAAACGTTTTGAATTAATATTGTAATGTAATTCCAGAATAAACGAAATAAAATTGTTGTCGGTCGTTGTTGTCGCAGCAAAAAAGGAAAAAACTACGAGAAATATTTTATTCGCATACGTTTGATAGTAATATAATAATTAGTGCATTGATTATGTGCATTCCAAAACGAATTCGCGACGTATAACAAGCCTTTCATAAATTTGAGAGTGGTTTTCATGACTCTTAATAAGTGTTCGGCTCGTTGGCTCGAGACCGAGTTTAGTTACCATTTCACCGGGACATGACATGACAATGAAACTGACAAAAAGGTGACAATGATGACATGACATAAGCGGGGCTGATGATGATTTGATAATCCGTCTGTCTGCATTATTTTGAACACAAAGGAACACGTCGTTTAAGAACGGCAATGTCGCAAGTCGCAAATTTGTGTTGGCGATCTGAAATGTCGACATTCGCATTCGAATAGGTTATCTGACAGATTTTTGGGTGCTGTATAGACTTGTCTTCATCTAAATTTAGTGTCGGCCTTGAAATCATGCAAAGTGAGACAAAAAAACCCTCTGCTAAAAATGTCCTTTCCCGTGTGGCGTTTTGTCAACTCTTTCCTTTTCCTTCTTGATTTTCATCTTCCTCTTAATCTTCTTCTTCTTTACAACTTTACCCTACATTTCAAAAATTCTTCATGTTTTTTCAAACTCATAAAACCCTAATTATTTTTTTATGATTTTCGCATTTTTCTCTCATTGCACCCACTTATTCCACTGGGGTAAAAAGAGAAACAATGAATGAAAATGATTCATACATTCATGTATTTACAAAATTCATTTTGAAATTGTTACGGGTGTCTTGGAACGACTGGAGGTTGAGGTCATAACTGGAAATCAAAAGGTCAGAGTGACAAACGTCCATAAAGGCCATCGTCGTCTCCGTCGTAGTTGTCAACGGCCTTGTCCTTCCATTTAAAGATCCTATATTTATCACTAAGAAAGAATGAACTTGAACTGTTCTGCTCCGTTCTCATTCAATCTCTTATTAATCTAGATCTAAAAAAAGCCCGCATTCGGGAAATAAACCCCGGCGTCACATGAAAAAACCTACAAGATTTAAGTTTTTCAAAAAAGTTGCATATATCAAAATTTCAGATCTGCTATTATCATGATAAAACTTTCCGATTATATGCTCTCGCACATTTTACATGGTCGACTAAACTGTATTTTTCCTATTGGGGAGAATTGATACAAAATGATTACGGTAAAACTGTGCACATTAATAAAAATCGTGGTACAAAATCTACAGGTTGAATTTCTGGAAAAATTGAGAGTTTTTTTCGAAATTGGCAAAAGCATGAAAGGCAAAACTGGGATTTGAGTTGGAAGGCAAAGGGGATTGAGGATTGAGCATGAAAGTTTTAGTTGGGTTGGGTGCAAGAGTAGATGAAAGAGGAAGGAAGGAGAGCAGAAAAAGATAAGGTAAAAAAAGAAGTAGGAACGGAAAGTACATTTTGCGAACTGCGAATGCGAAAAATCCTGCTGTGTTGCTTTTGCTAATGCTGTGCTCCTCAAGATTTGGAAGGATCCGAAAAATCCGAACAACGCTTTTCTGTCGCTGGGCCAAAAATGTGTTTAAAAAAGACTGCAGCTCAGCTTGACGAGGCCTCATTTCGTTCCTTGCTTTTGGTCCTTCCGTGAGCCAGGACCGAATTTTCATTTTCTCATTTCCTTTTCTCCTCTTCTCTTCGCTTCTTTTGTCAAATCCCTTTTCTTCAAAATTCTGAATTAAAGCTGTGCTGCTTCCAGTGTTGTTTCCAGTGTTGTTGGATCCTTTTGGATTTTCATTTGATCTGTTGGTAAGATTATCAATTGAAGAACCATAATAAAATATTTTGTTTTCATACACATTTCATGCGATTACGATTTGCAATTCTCCACCCTTCAAAAAACCAATATGATTCTTGTTATTGTTTTTGTTATTTTGGATCCGGACTTGTGACGTCAATAATAAGAATCCGCATACACACAAACACCTGATAGGATAATTACAAACTAAATAACAAATAGGCAATATAAAACTCCAAAAAGTTACAGTCTTACACTATACAAGGATATATACGGATGCCTCAACCCATTACTACCACACGTTAACATTACTACTTTGAGTCCTTTGCCTTGAACGCTATATTATGGTTTCATATATTGCTATATCTCAAATCTCAATGCTCATTATCACTCTGGTCACTTTTATCAAAAATCCCTTATCGGTCAATTGGGATGACTCTGAAGGAAAAATTGCTCATTCATGATGAGGCGAATGACATTCCTTCATTTCCAAGTAGGATTGGACAGCAGTAACAGTAACAATAACAAGTGTGGAGAGTGCACGGAAAGTGTCCATTGTGTTGTACTTTATTTGTACTTTATATACCATTTCATTGAATTCATTACATTCAAACATTAATTTCTCACTTGGATCCAACTCGACTAGGACTTTATATTACGAAAAGACTACTGTTTATAGTCATTTTTGAAAGGAATACCTTAAACAAAAAGATTTTTTAAAAAGTTGAGATTGAGAGATAGTGGGAAAGTGCATTTTAGTAGCGTTCATTGCGAGAGACAAAGTGTAAATTTCGGGAAGGCGTGGGAGATAAGTTTGTGTTGCGGCGGTCACGTGTCCACTCACCAATGAGAGTCGTCCACATTCTCTCATATGGGCTCAGCATAGGACATTTGAATAGGCTGAGAGCTGACTAGGCTTAAAGGCAGTCTTGTCTCTTCTCCTCGTCATCATCATCACAATTCACAGGGCAGAAGAATATTGAGAGACTCGTCGTCGTCATTCGTCAACCTCGTCTCCTATTTCGTCACATACATCAACATTCGGTGTCTTGTCTTATCACTCGTCTTTTTAATCCTATTCTTATCATCTCAGTCCTAGTTATTACCTTCATTTGTCAACCAGTTCCTTTTATTAGTTCACCCCTTCTCAAAAATACTAATACTTTCCCATTCAAAACTAGTGTACAATACGGCAGACGTGTCCGGTTTCATTCATAGTATTTCTCACCCGGACACAAAGTCCGAATTTCGGACTCTCACCAACAATCTTGAGGTACAAAACACACAGCTGAGTCTTTCATCTCAAAAAAATTGACTCTACACTTTCCTATTTGTGTTCAGTCGTGTGTATTATGTGACCGTGACTGGATTTCTGACTAAATGTGTGCGTGTAATAATGTGACTATGTGACCAGAGCACACCATAATCGTCACTAGGAACCACGTCACACAAACTGTCATTTTTGTGTAGTCGTCATAATAATACTTTCCTTATTGTCTCTTGTTATTTGAAGGGGCCAAGGTTACAAAACATTATTCTAATCTCCTTTCTTGGACCGTTTGTTTTTATTGTACAGATCTTGCCGATTTCGGAGAGGATCAACGTCATCAAGTGAGATTGCTCTTGTCATTCATTTTTTGTGACGTGTGACATGCGACTTTAGTTTTTGATCTTGATCATTATTGATCGTGGACCATTCCTTTAACCTTATGCCATTTCCCCATCAGTTAATTCTCATTTACCTCCAGCTTGCAGTTATTTGTTAAAGTTTTTCCGAGTGTGGTTGAATTATAAAAAAAATTTTTTATATTACTAATGTCATTTTTTTTGGTAGATAATTAAGAAGAGGCCATCATGGAGGACGCCCATGCAAAGTCGTGGGAGGAAGTCGTGAATCATTTTGGCACAGACCCGGAACGTGGTTTGACCCCTGACCAGGTCAAACGGCATCAAGACAAATACGGACCCAATGGTGAGATTCATAACTAAAAATTAATGTTGATACACCATTGGGGATTGACGCAAGAAGATGATCAATGTCAAATTTCATTGTCATTTATTTTTTTGGGAAAAAAGTTTTTTTATTAGGAGTACAGTAAGTTATAGTTTAAGAAGTAGTGAGGAATGGGAAGGGATAACGGCAGGGGAGTTTTGGTTGAGAAGAGGACGGACAGAACACAACACGACTTACACAAAAAGTTCTAATTTTAGCTCAGTGCAGAGGAGTTTTTTGCCTTGTTTCTTCTCCTTTTAAACTGTTAGCCTTACTTTTGACTCGCTTGATTACCCGAAAAATCCGTTCTTCTGTTGAGTCGGTGCGACTGTCGACGTCGACATTCACGTTCACGTTCACATTCACAAACGTAGTAACTATAAATACATGGCGAGATGAAATGAGAAGAGAGCAGAAGAAGCAGAGCACTTGCTTTTGCCTTTTCCCCGGTTTTGTCCTTTATTGCGTAATGCCCGTGTCTTCTTGTTCATCGCATCTCTCGGAGTTTGGGCTTGTTCACGAATGTCCCTGTAGCAGTGCGACAGTGCCAGTGCCAGTCTTCATTTTTAGACATGGAAAATGTGCTACGTCACCTACGAAGCATGTTAGCATTAGCATTGCGTTGTTAGCTTGCTTCGTGCTCTTGCTTATCAGATTCGCCTTGGCTGGAACTCAAAGCCGAAAGCCAATTGGCACTTTTTCCCACTTTTTGGCATTGCGGCCAAGCTCTAAAATCTTGCAAACCAAGCCTCATTTCGCGCACTAGCTCTCATAACCGTCATAGAGAATTTTGGATTGATGGTCCCTTCGTTAGGTCACCGGGTCATCATCGAGGGAGTCCCGGTGACCATGCAGACGCAGAGAGAATGTGATTGATGATGCTCATGATCATGATGATTTGTTTATCATTACAGAACTGCCAGCGGAAGAGGGCAAATCTCTATGGCAGTTGGTATTAGAGCAATTCGATGATCTTCTAGTAAAAATTTTACTACTCGCTGCTATAATCTCTTTCGTGAGTCTTTTTTTTCAGAGTTTCGTATTAAAAATCAATGGATGAAGTAATAATAAAAACGTAGCTATAACTATAATTAATGGAGTTACGTTTGTTTGCGTGTGTGTGCAGGTGTTGGCCTTGTTTGAAGAGCACGATGGTGGTGCGGAAGGAATCACTGCTTTCGTCGAACCGTTTGTTATTTTGCTCATCTTGATTGCTAATGCCATCGTCGGTGTGTGGCAGGTGAGTCATCAAATCATTTAGTTTGTTGAATTTATATATTAGTGTAAATCAAGCTGAATTTAATCGCCATGGATTATCATAGGAACGGAATGCTGAGAGTGCGATTGAAGCCCTGAAGGAATACGAGCCTGAGATGGGCAAAGTTGTTCGAGCTGACAAATCTGGTGTACAAAAGGTGCGAGCCAGGGAAATCGTTCCTGGAGATATGGTTGAAGTGTCAGGTGAGAAAATTAAAATCATGAAAGATCATGAAAGATCGGTTGAAGCTAAAAAAGTTGACTGATGTGATTTCATTGGATTTTATGTGCAGTCGGAGACAAGATCCCAGCTGACATTCGGATCGTGAAGATCTTGTCGACAACGCTGCGAATTGATCAATCTATCTTGACTGGAGAGTCTGTGTCAGTGATCAAGCACAACGAGCCAGTTCCTGACCCACGAGCTGTGAACCAAGACAAGAAGAACATTTTGTTCAGTGGAACGAACGTCGCAGCCGGTAAAGCCCGGGGTATCGTCATGGGTACTGGATTGAGCACGGCCATTGGTAAGATCCGAACTGAAATGTCTGAAACAGAAGAAATCAAGACTCCTCTGCAGCAAAAATTGGACGAATTCGGTGAGCAGTTGTCCAAAGTTATTTCCATCATTTGCGTAGCTGTGTGGGCTATCAACATTGGACACTTCAATGACCCCGCTCACGGTGGTTCCTGGATCAAGGGTGCCATTTACTACTTCAAGATCGCCGTTGCTCTTGCCGTCGCTGCAATCCCTGAAGGTCTTCCTGCTGTCATCACCACTTGCTTGGCTTTGGGTACTCGAAGAATGGCTAAGAAGAATGCTATCGTGCGTAGCTTGCCTTCTGTGGAGACTCTTGGTTGCACTTCAGTCATTTGCTCCGACAAAACTGGCACACTCACCACCAATCAAATGTCCGTTAGCCGCATGTTCACCTTTGATCGCATCGATGGTAATGATATTTCCGTCCATGAGTTTGAAATCACTGGATCCACATATGAGCCAATCGGCGAAGTTTTCCTGCGGGGTCAGAAGGTGAAGGGAGCTGACTACGAAGCTCTTCATGAGATGGGAACTATTTGCATCATGTGCAACGACTCTGCCATTGATTTCAACGAGTTCAAGCAGGTGTTCGAAAAGGTTGGTGAAGCCACTGAAACAGCTCTCATCGTTTTGGGAGAGAAAATGAATCCCTACGGCGTTGGCAAGTCCGGCATGGACCGTCGCGGAGCTGCTATTGCTGTGCGTCAAGATATGGAAACCAAATGGAAGAAGGAATTCACACTCGAGTTCTCCCGGGATCGTAAATCCATGTCGTCTTACTGCGTCCCATTGAAGTCATCTCGGCTCGGAACCGGCCCAAAAATGTTCGTGAAAGGTGCTCCTGAAGGTGTGTTGGATCGTTGCACACACGTGCGTGTGGGAACACAGAAGGTTCCAATGACCAAGACAATCATGGGTCGTATTCTTGAGCTGACTAAGCAATACGGTACTGGACGTGATACTCTCCGATGCCTGGCTCTGGCCACCATTGACAACCCACCGAAGCCCGAGGATATGGATCTTGGAGACTCCACCAAATTCTACCAGTATGAAGTAAACATGACCTTTGTCGGTGTTGTTGGCATGTTGGATCCCCCAAGGAAGGAAGTGTTCGACTCCATCGTTCGATGCCGACATGCTGGTATCCGTGTCATCGTCATCACTGGTGACAACAAGGCCACAGCTGAAGCTATCTGCCGTCGTATCGGAGTATTCGGTGAGGATGACGACACGACTGGACTGTCCTACTCTGGACGAGAGTTTGACGACTTGTCCATTTCGGATCAGCGCTCAGCTTGTGCCCGCGCTCGCTTGTTCTCTCGGGTGGAACCTTCACACAAGTCGAAGATTGTTGAGTATCTGCAATCCATGAATGAAATCTCAGCCATGACTGGTGATGGCGTGAACGACGCTCCCGCTCTGAAGAAAGCCGAAATCGGTATCGCCATGGGTTCGGGGACAGCTGTCGCCAAATCCGCTTCTGAAATGGTGTTGGCTGATGACAACTTCTCAACAATTGTGGCCGCTGTGGAGGAAGGCCGTGCGATCTACAACAACATGAAACAATTCATTCGTTACCTGATTTCGTCCAACATTGGTGAAGTCGTGTCTATCTTCTTGACTGCTGCTTTGGGTTTGCCAGAAGCTCTCATTCCCGTTCAGCTGCTCTGGGTCAACTTGGTCACTGACGGTCTCCCGGCCACTGCCCTTGGTTTCAACCCACCCGATCTGGATATCATGGACAAGCCCCCTCGCAAGGCTGACGAATCCCTCATTTCTGGTTGGTTATTCTTCCGGTATATGGCCATCGGTGGCTACGTCGGTGCTGGCACTGTCGGCGCATCGGTTTGGTGGTTCAGCTTGTACTCTGGCGGTCCCGGGCTTTCCTATTATCAATTGGTAACGTATTTATTGTCATTTGTCACATTGACGTACGACTATGACTTGTGCATTATACTTTTTCATGTGATTATCCTTATAAATTAATGTGTTGTGCTATTATGAATATTATGTATAGACTCATCATTTGCAATGCCATCCAGACAACGAACTGTTCAAGGGATTCGACTGCAACGTATTCCACGACCCACACTCGATGACGATGGCTCTCTCCGTCTTGGTCACCATCGAAATGCTCAATGCCATGAACAGCTTGTCTGAGAACCAGAGTTTGGTGCTCATGCCTCCCTGGACCAACATTTGGCTCATGTCCTCCATCGCACTGTCCATGACCCTGCACTTTGTCATCCTCTACGTAGAAATCCTTTCGGTGAGCGACTCTAATAAATATGGTTTATCCTTGTGATGTATAAATATTAATGAGAATGTCTATTTTGTCTCATGCACAGGCTGTGTTCCAAGTGACTCCGCTGAACGGAGAAGAATGGCTGGCAGTAATGAAGATTTCGATTCCCGTGGTGCTTCTGGACGAGACGCTGAAGTTCGTGGCTCGCAAGTACACGGAAGGTCAGCGAAAGTATTTTCACTGTCACTGGATTGTTCTAATGTGGGCTGTTTTCTTCGCCTACATTGGCGCCTCGTTTTTATAACCGAAATACCCGCGAGTGCTCATGAGTGACGAGTGCTGTGTTGTGCTGTGTGTGACCACTTCTTCTCTTGCGATCTTTGACACGGTCTTCTTTACACTTGTATCCTCTACCTGCATGTCCATTCCTCTTTGAGTATAATATGTTAATTATATGTATTACAAATTCAGCCACACTATGCCTTGGCGCTTTGTCGTATTACTGAGAAGTGCAAGGGGTAGAGCAGGACGTGTCCAAAGGTCGCAAAGTGTGTATGTAACCTTTACAACCTCTTAATTAACTCAGTTACTTAGATATTAGAAATTAGAAAATGTTAATAGATACATATGAATAGTGCGTAGTTTGCTGCTGCGTGGTATCAGTTGCATTAAACAATTCGTCATGCGTTTGTGTTGGTGTTTCCAAAGTGTCCACAACACAATCCAACTTTTTTTAGTCATGTCAAAAATGTCAAATCATGTCATCGTATTAAATAAGACCTAAATTTTAGAGTTGTTTAATATTATAACTAACAATTAACTAATTCATTGATCGTCTGACTGTCAAAATTATCATATTATATATAGTGCTGATGTGATCATTCACACGAAATGAGTAATTCGCACTTTGAAACGATCACTTAACAACTTTTAGCTCATTTTGTTCATAATATACTAAAATTAGTAATCATTAATCATTAATGAGTTAATCAAATAATTAATGTTTAAATGAAGTACTTCAAAACTGTAAAGTCCAAAAAGTACCCCTTTTTAGGCCACCTCTTCACTCCAGTTTGACCGCACTTCAAGGCGATTTCGTGACCCTTTTGACCTTATTAGCATGCAATTCTACATCCAATTGGATAGACTGCTGTACTCCTTAACCTACTACGGAATTAAGTAATAGTTGTGGAATACTAAAGTACATTTCTAGTGAAATTTGATAACTGCTATAAAAGCAACCAAAAAAAGGTCAAGTTAGCAGAAAAAAGAAAGCTCATTTTTAAAACCGTTATGATTTTTGCGTGATTTCCGTATGAAAAATGAAACTGTGGAAACAAAAAAGAACAGTTTTTCGCATTATGTCGTTCTGGTCAGACGATCCATTTTAAAAAACACTACGTTTTGTTTTGAAATAGTGATTTTTTATTTAAAAAAAATCTTTTTTCCTTGAATATTGTGATATCGTTAATATTTTTGTCCAGTTTTGTTACTGTTTTTGGAGGTGTGAGAGAACGTGAGAAGCAACACAAAAGTGATATAACAAACCAGAAAATAATGAAGTTTTAGGTGCAAATGAGTTTTATTATCTTTTTTTGAAAAAGAAATCAGTATATTACGAACTTTTTGAACATTTTTTATGTAATTTGTATAGATTTTTTCTTTTTGGTGAGCATGAATGTTTTGCACTAGATAGCCAATTGAATCGTGAAAGTAATTGAAAAACTGAAAACATATTGATTGTCGAAAAGACTTAAATTTTTGTTGATTTATAAAATGAAAAGGCCTTCCTTTATAAAATTAGAAGAAGCATTTTTGAAAATTTAGAACTCTTTCAATGAAAGGTATTTGCATTATTCATTGTTCCTCTTCACTTTAAATTTAAAGTACTATCAAGATAATCTCACTTGCGAACGTGACATGACCCGAAGGTGACCTATTGACCTCGGAGTTTAAAACAAGTCGAAAGCGTTGCCATGTTTTTCGGGTATCAAATGTAGAAAATGTGTTTGTATTATATATTACACGGTGCCTTTTCATTTAGATAATTAAATAGAATTAGGGAATCTATAAACAAATTAGGAAAGAAACTCAATAACAACACAGAAAGTCAAACGTATTATAATTACAGTTACAATGTAATTGTAGTTGAAGCTACAATTAATAAGAGCTAGTTAGTAATGAAGGGACTCTGAAATGGAATGGCACTTTCGTCGTTTTGCGTTGATGCTTTTTTGATTCAAATTTTCCAGTCAAATGAAAAATTAATTAAGGGATTAATTTTAATTTTACTTAATTTATCGTCACGGCAAGAAGTATCTTTTTAAAAAATAATTCTTATATACTTATAAAGAACGGGAAAACTGATGGCTCCTGTAATAGAATACAATTTAAAGCTAATTACAGACAATTTAGATGGCTGTAAATTGATGAATAATAATATGAACTCTAATTAAATTTATCAATGAATACACACTATTAACATAATTGCCTGCCCGTTTCCATTTGTAGCATAGACAAAAGGTACTAATAAAACAATTCATTTAATTATAGTTTATTAAATGTACGCTGCAGGCTGTAGCAATGTAGATTTTTAAAAAGTATTAGAATTTCTTAGGCTTATAGTTTTTCTTTATTATGTAGTATACCAGAAATGCCCAAAAATTATTAATTATTCTTAGTACTAGTACTACTGTAATATATTATAATGATTGTTGTTAACTACTGATTTATTACAAGTTTCTACTATATCATTAAAGGCAAAAGCATCACGTGATTTAAAAATGAAATCCTTGAAGCACAGGAAAAGGAGATTTATTTTCCGGTATTAAAAAATCGAATTTCCATGAATTTTGATAATTACTACTTTTTAATGTTTTTTTTGTGCCGTCTCATTGTTCTGTTTTGACAAGTGGCCTGCGCATTTTCACGTTTGTGAGTGACGTGTTCAATTTATTTTTTGTTACAAAGTTTTTAGTAATTTTATGGTTTTTGTGTTCTCAAATTAACATTTCAAATACGTAATTTACATAGTTTTGCATCCTTCATCTGAAACATTTTATAAAAAGTAAAATGTCCGGTATTGTTTAGCCTATTATAATGATGAAATTTTTGGAATTTGGACAATTGCAGCGGATGCTTTGGTGCAACCCGGGTTCAAATGAGCGCGTGTGTGACCCTTCTTTGACCCTTGCGTGAAGATGACCCTTTTTGTGTGCCCTTCTGCCCTCACCTGCCATAATATTTTATTCATATAGTCCCATCCCTTATGTTAAGGTCACAAATACTATGAAAGTGACAAAAATGACAATGTCGACCTTATACGAACAGATTTTATTCAAGTCATCCTTAAATACTTAATTACATCCTCATTTAAGTTTAATATACTTAAACATGATATGTACATACGATTGTAATTATAATAATTAATAATCTTGTATCAAGATGATGAAAATGTTACGTGTGATTCTGATTGCATTTGCAGTTGGTTGTTAGCGTCCGGTTTTACCCTTCATCTCAGCTTACCCCTCTTTCGACCCTGCACCTATAAACCAAAATTATACCTCATTCATTCAAAATTATCGGCTTTCTTTTTCAAATAAACAAAGGAATATTTTTTAAATGCTCTCAATATTTTTTGAAATGTCATATGAACAGTTCCCCACACAGTTGCCGATTGGAAACATCCGTAAAGAAAATACTTGACTAATCTTTCTTCAATCTACTTTTGAATAATTGGAAAGAATTGGATTTTTTTCGTTTTTTGGACAAATCAACAACCCCGTCATCAAAAGGATAACGTCAAAGTTCTACAATTAAGTGGTAAATATAGTTAATGAGTCAAGAACATATTAATTCATTGTTATTATAGTACTTTTGCTTCTTGTTTCCAAAGAATTGGGTAAAAACCTATACACCAAATCAATAAATATAATTTTGAGCGTCTTTGTTTTTTAAAAAATAATCAACAAGAGAGTAAGTGACATTTAAAAGTTGATGGACTTTTTGCGTGTAGTAGACTGTTGTAAAAGAAAAATGCCAAAAATAATTATATTTTTAGCAGTAAAGTTAACGTTACTTGTTAATGTTAATGACATTTTGCTGCGTGTTATACCTTATATTATTGTTAAAAAGGAGAAAAAACCAGTGACCTTAGACGACCCTTCCTTAAATCGTAATTGTGGCTTGTTTCGTGAGTGCCTTATAAAATGTACTATATATATAATGATTATCTTGCAGCAGATGTATAACGTGATGATCTGATGATGAAGACGAAGAACGTCAGTTAAACACTATGACTGTAATTAAAAATAATGATGGAGATTAATTGCAAACTCTTCTTAAATAGAATTAAATAAGAATTCATGATAGTGATGTTCTTAGAGACTTTAGTCCACTCAACTACAATAAATAACTTATTATGTTATAATTAATTAATTAGCTTTGTCGTGGTTTGACCTTTTCAAAACCCGGGATTTTGTAGCCAGAAAGAAAAACTGTTTGCCAAGCAGCGTGCATCGTCCATGCAGTTCCCATTTTCTGGAAAAGTGAGCCGAGCTCTCTTTTAATCTCATGCTCAGTCAAAGAATTTGCGTAGACTTTTTTTGAGACAAAATATATTGAAAAATAAAATGAAAGACGGGAAATGATCATTACATTATAAAGGAAATTACATAATTACATGGAAATTGCTTCGTTACAGTTGAAATTTGTCTTTTATTAGTCAACTTTTTGTGCGTCATTTTGTATAACGGTAGTTTAAATGAAAGGGAATCGAAGAATTGATCGTCCTCAACTCGGTCCCGTCCTCAAAAATATAATGATTACGCGGTTTCATTGTTATGCCATTATTATAACAATTAATTCATTAATTCGTTATGTAATAATTAATGACTGTAAATCGTGGATTGAAAAGACAGTAAGCCAGTAGATTTAATCCCAATATTATGTTAATAAACTCAAACGGTTTTGTTTTAATTTGTCAATCTATTTCATGGTTTTAGTTTTTAGTCTTTAAACTGAAAAAAATCGTTGTTGTTTAGTTGTTTTATTGTATACTTTTCTGGCCACATTCTCAAAATTCAAACTTGTAATTTCTAATCTATAGAATATATATAATGAATCATTAGTAAATTCTGATTTAATTTGTTTTGGTTATTAGGATCTTTACTTTTAATTGTTGGTGTTTTTCATTGTAAATTAATATTTTAGTCGATAAAAAATTTGCGTCCTTGTTCGTTGAATTAGTAAGTCCGTATTTTAAAAGGAATCGACCAGGAGGAAAAACAATGAATTGGAATCCAAAAACGGTGTCGAATGCCTTCAACTTTCAAGGTTATAAATTCGTCAATGGAGTATAATAAAATGTTTTCTTTTTTTAGAAAAAAATTGCTTAAAAAACCATCAAAATTGTGTGACATTGTGTCCCACTTATTTCTTTCAACATGTCAGTGACCTCAACAAACTTGAAAATAAGCAATAATGCAAAATGCGGGCGTATGTTAATGCAGCTCGAATTACAAGAAGTTTCTTGATAGTGTCGAGGTGAAGACGCCTTCAGGAAACTACGTTTCGTTACGTCTTCGGTCTTCCATTCCATTCCAGCAAACTCAGGACAGGCCTAAGAGGGATAAGCCAGTCAATCGTTGAATCCCGACGGACCAAAGTGGCCCAACTTCCGGTTTCAACTTACAACCAGTAGTGGACGCGATTTTCATAGTCCGATTGTAAAATTCATGATTCATAGTACGCTAAATTGCATTAGACCATGCATTTTTCCGGGAATAACAAAATCCATGGCCTACTTTTGCAGTCGAACACGGAAATCATAAAACATCTTGGATTCAATTGCCCATTCAACTTTTAATTGCATTCATGAAATGTAGTTGCGTTTTAGTTTTAAGGTCACATTTTTTGCTTAGGCGTGAGGCGACCGTGCGTCGTCATTCAGTTACACACATATTGTGTTGAGATATCGGTCATGCATTGTTGGTCTAAGTAAAATAAAGTCTTTTTAGTGATTTGGGATTGGATTAATTGGATTGCCCGGAATTGGAAATGGTCCGGAAAATTAGTATTTAAACCACAAACTGAGGAATAGTAAGTAATGCAGTCGATCAAGTGCGTCGTGGTTGGTGACGGGTAATCCGGTTTCTCAGTTGTTCTTTTCGATTCTGCATTTTCATTATAATTTCCGATATTCATTAATTACAATTATGTTTTACAATTATAGGAGTGTCGGTAAAACATGCCTTTTGATCTGTTACACAACGAATGCATTTCCCGGGGCGAGTTGATACTACTATATATTACGGTGGAAAATTAGTGAGCTTGCTTGTAGTAATTTTCCAAAATGAAATGTTTCAGGAATACATTCCAACCGTATTTGACAACTATTCGGCGTATGTGAGAGTCGGGGATCGACCGGTCAATCTTGGCCTATGGGACACGGCTGGTCAAGATGAGTATGACCGTTTACGCCCATTGTCATACCCCCAAACGGATGTGTTCCTCATATGTTTTAACATCGTGAATCCCAACTCATTTCAGAATGTGAGGGAGAAGGTTATATGGAAATTAATTAATAGCTGGCCATTAAATTGTTCATACATTTCATACGCATTTCATTTTTAATTACTTCTAAATTAATGCACTTTTCCAGTGGATTCCAGAAGTTCGTCATCACTGCCCGAACACTCCCATATTACTCGTAGGACTGCAGGAGGACTTGCGAAATGACAGGATAACACTGGACTATTTGAAGGCGAATAATTTGGCTCCAGTAACTTATGCACAGGTGAGATGTTTTAATGAGCTCATAAAAACGCGTAATTAATGGTGACTTTATTGTTTTTTGATCCTTTGAAATCATGAACTATAGGGTCTGTCCCTTGCTAAAGAAGTTGACGCCGTAAAGTATCTTGAGTGCTCTGCCCTGACTCAAAGGGGTATGAAAGTAGTCTTTGATGATGCAATTAAAGCGGTACTTTTTCCGGTGCCGAAACGGAGTCGAAGAAAGTGTTCCATTCTTTGAACGCGTCCGACGTGAGCTTTGTAAGAACTAAAAATAAATTTATCTGTCGATTGAATGAATATAAAACAATAATGTTTCATTTCACCATGATTAATTTTTGGGAGATGACGCATAAGTTTGAACGGTATTCGTGTACGTTTGAATCCGAAATGCATTTAAAACTAAATTATGTACCTCGTTCATAATTGATAAATAAAAACCTGTCTCATTTTTGTTATTGTAGTTTTTCGTCATCATCATTTTTATTGTTTTTTTTATCGTCATATTACAATATTTTGTACTTTTGTATTTTATTTAACAGAACAAAAAACGAGCAAAAAAAAGAAAACTTAAGAAACTATTAAAAAACTTAACTAAAGGTACTTAAGAAACTAACAAAAACATAACTACGACTAAAAATAAAAACTAAAGTGAATCACAGGATACGCCTATCTCGATGCAGCACACCTGAAAAATAATCACAAAAGTTTAACGTTAATAAATAATAACTATTTAATTTTCCTTCGAGGTTTGAATATTCATTCAAAATGAATAACTAAATCAATCTCAAAACTCACCCAACTGAGCTCTTTCCTGTGCCAGTAACTTGAAACCCATGGCTTCCCCCAACGGGATCGTAATTTTATCCCAGTTTCGCCATTGACGGAAGCAGCGGACCTTGTTCTTGTCAAAGTACTCGCACAGAATGCGGTAACGAAGCGGCTTGTCGCAATCCGGTGAAATACCGCTGGCGATCTGGTGGCCTAGGATTGTAATCCGGAACGGACCGTTGGTTACCACTTTGGTGTATTCCAAAATAATCCCAACTCCAAGAATTCGTAGTGGGAGTATCTGGTCCATTCGGACGGTCACATCCCTGGAAAATTTCGAGTGTCCGCTGTACGTCAAAAGCCACTTGTCTTCCTGTCCCATCCCCTTGATAATACATGGGTAGAAGGTCTTGTCCTCATCCTCCTGTCCGATTTGGGCGTAGACCAAGGCACCTGGAAAACCAAAGGAACATTACAAA